>CALNVZ010000967.1:0-34855 GCA_940671915.1 Paracentrotus lividus
AGACCAAATTGTGTGGCACCAATGCCTAGTAGACCCAATTGGATGTGGACCAATTCGCTAGCTAGACCAATTGGATTGTGGACCCAAAACGCCAGTAGACCAATTTGGATAATGTTTGACCAATCGCCTATAGACAATTGGATGTTGGAACTGCTTAGTTAGGACCAATTGTCATGTGGACCAAACGCACTTAGTAGCCAATGGTTGTGACCAATCGCTAGTAGACCAATTGGATGTGGACCAAATGCCTAGTAGACAATTGGATGTGGACCATCACTAGTAGACCAATTGGATGTGGACCAAATGCCTAGTAGACCATTGGGATGTGGACCAATCGCCTAGTGACCAATTGGATGTGGACCAATGCCTAGTAACCAATTGGATGTGGACCAATCGCCTACGTAGACCTATTGGTCAATGGACCAAATGGTTAGTGACCTATTGGTCAATGGCCCACCAAACATGGCTGTAGACAAATGGAGTAACAATATTAGTAGACCAATACGGTTGTAGACCAATGGGTTACAAACCGATGTATTGAATCAGCAATATCTGAATCGCATCCCCTGACGACAACTAGGTACCGACTGTGAAAAAACCCCCCCCCCCCCCAACCCCCCCCCCCCTTCCAATAGAGGAAACAGCAAGAGATTCCTAATCCCTCGATCACGCCCACATCACTCATGAAGTCATACATTCTTCACCAAACCCATCTGTTTTGTTATTGGAACCATCTACCTGAGAATGTGGTCGTCTCATCATCAATTGACATTCTTCAAGACACGAGTTGGAAGATGTCAACTTTTCATTAACTCATGATATGAACATTATTGTATATAGGCACCTACGTCCCTTTTTTGCTCATTTTTTGCTAATTTTCGTATGAAGCTTTGCGGACGAGCACGCCCCGTTTAATCAGGTGACAGGAAAACCAACTATTGTGTCGATTGATTACTCCATGGGGTTTATGCCCACACTACTGGAAGAAGAAGAAGAAGAATACATTTTTATAAGATCCTTTAATTGAAAACTTGCGAGTTAGCCTATACTGCTCGTGTTAATTTACCTTGGACAGCATTGGACCTGTATCAGCAGGACGAAATTCAGAAGCATACGGCCAAGTTAGTCAGGTAGTAGTTCAAGGACAATTCAATAATGAATGATCTTTGAGAGGAATATTCGATGACATGACAAGATCCCTAAAGAAGTGTGTCAGGGAAGTTGAAGACTCACAAAATGGCTTCAAAGACCATGCCAACCTTACACAGCCTTGGACGTTTTCCAGAGGAATATTTGGTCAAAACCATGGAAGCATTGAATGATGGTTCTTGACATTCGCAAGAACTACATTTTTTTTTTTTTTTGTGCGAAAGATTAATATAAATAATTATAACCGAGATGCATTAGATTATAAATTAGATTTGCACCCCTACATGCATAGAGGATGAGTAATTAATGAACATGTTGTTTTTTCGTAAATCTGTCATAAAATTACCCCTGGCACTTACCAAATTTACCAAATGTCACACTTCCTAATAGTCCAAATGATCGCGTAACTACTGATGCTAAATTGCTTATTCAAAAAATCATTTATTTAAAAGTAAATTAAAAAGACTTAAAAAATGTCAGGAATATGAACATTTTTGCTTGACAAATGCTACATGTTATTTCGAATAAAAGTCTGAATTATCTTAAGTTGTAGACATGTAAATCAGAGCCACTATATTGAGATTCAAGCCCTCTGTAAGTATAATGAAAATATCTTATACCCCGGGTAATAAAAACCTTATTTACTTCAATAGAACTATACATTTGCCTCATTGCTATTCGACCTCGAATCGCCAACCGAAATTTACACCAAATTTATTGCCCTATCATTCGCTATTTACCCCCACCCCCCATTAATAGCGCACCTCCTTGACGAGGATGCGGCCGAAAGCGATCCTATCACTTCCTCGTAATCTCTTCGCCTCGTCGAGATATAAGTCGTGTATTTTTGCCCGCGCCAAAATAGCGGTTTTTCTCCCTTTTGGGACTTCCTTGCGGGTTTGCGAGGTTATATGCTCAGGATAATCATTAGTATTTCATGAGCTCTCTTTTTGGGGGTCTAGTTTTATTTGGTTTACGAATTTGATAGTTTTTTATCTCTCGGTGATCCTTTATTTTCACGTCTTTTCCCGTAGCTTTCGTACGTTCATTACTGACGTTGTATGTAAACGTGTCGTAGTTTACGTTTGATTTGTGTGTGTTTTGCGGCGCAACAGAGTTTTGTCTCGCTTCTTTGTTAGACCCGCTATTTACCCCCTTTGTGTATTACACTTTTCATTTCTCTTTTTATTTACAGATTCGTCTTGTCTTTTTTTCTGTGTCTCCTTCTAATAAGAAGAAGCGGGGGGGGACAGAAATTAGCGAGCAGAGTGTGTTTTCTTCTGAGAAAATATAGGTTCCCCCATCTTGCAGGGGTGTGGTGCCGTTATCTTCACCACCTTCGGATTTGCGGGGGTAGGAGTGAGCTATAATTGGTCGAACCTGGCGGACAAAACCTCGCTCGCTCGGAATCGTCGTGCGTTCCTCAAAGTCAGGACGTTGATTATCTACAGTTTGGGCACGCGGTCCAGCGGAAAATGACGGCTACCGCCCTTCGCGCGAGTCGATTATCCTTTGCCCCCGTTCGAACTACGGAGATCTAAACGTTATACATCGTCACAACGGATGGCCGGTCACTGGCTAATTCAGTCAGGCTGAAGGTTGCTGTTTCATTTCTCTCACGGTGCCGAATCCCATTGTGCCTCAGGCTGCCTGCATAACCGGAATCGAGCTCGGTTCCTTTATCGAGTTTGACCGACCGGATTCGGCGCCGTACCCTTTAACTAGGTAACATCGCGATCCGCTAGTCGGTTTTCTTGTACCGGTTTGGGGGTGAGTACCGTTCAAGACGGACCTATATCCTCGGATAAGCCGCTTGTCGGTCGTGTACTCACTAGCCCGGATGACATGTTCAGAGCCTCGCTCTGTTACTTCGGCGGATATCCGCAGAGCGGACGTCCCCCGACCATACCCGGTCGCCCCACCTTTGGTGGGGGGGGTCCGTCTCTCTCCGTTTCATGATATCGGCCGCGTCCCTTAACTGAGGTGTTAAATCGGATCCGCAAGTCGTTCGTACCGGTTTTGGAGTGAATACCGTCCAAGGCGGACCTTATCCTCGGATAATAGGCCGGCACGTTGGTTCCTCACTAGCGCGGCTGACACGTCCAAAGCGTCGCTTTGTTTCTTGTCGGCCGGTATCGCGTAAAGCGGGAGTCCCCGACATATCCGGTCACCATTTTGGTTGGCGGGGGGTCGTCTCTCTCCGTTTTAATCTCGGAGTGTGTCCCCTTCCTTTTCGATTACTAGTCGGGGAGCCGCGTGAAGGGTTTTTCGATCCCGCTCCGATTTCTTTTCGGAGCCAGGGTCCGTTCATAGGTCGGGCGTTTCTTTTTCTTTTTTGAAACCTACCACCCGTCTTCCAAGCCGGTTCTTTTCGGATCGGCACCAGCATTGAGGCGGGTCTTCCCAGTAGTTGAAGCGTCTAGAACTTGCTTTATCCGGATCCGTCCGGTTTCCCGCGGTTCAGTGCCCTTTACAGGCGGGGCACTTCGGTTTAGAGCGACTTTGTTCGTTGCCGAACCCGATCCGGTTTTTCGTTACGAACCCTGTCGCCCTCAGGTTGGACTCTTCCTTTTCGGTTAGAATCAACTCTCGGATGCCAATCCGGTTAGTTTGGGTGTACCTCCGGAGGTTCGCAAGTGTTAGTGTTACGTCACCACTTCCAACTCACCTCTATGGGTGGTTCCCACCCTCCTTGTGAGTAGCTGGATGCCTTCTCGTCAGACGATTGAGATTTTACGGTGGCTGTTCACGAACTCATGGTTTTGAATCTCATCCGACTCCCTTTGTACCTCATTCGGTTATGGGGTTTTGAAATAACGCGGGAATTCCCTTCCCGGGTTAATACTTCGGTGGATATTTTATCGAGAAGTTTACCTGAAGTCGTTGTAGAGCTTCTTGGATAGGCGAAGGCGAGAAAAAAAAGCGAGTCTCAAGGCTTATTTCTTTTTCTTTTCGTTCACAACCAGAGGTCGGAAGTGACCCTCTGAAAACTTCGGAGCGGGCGTTAAGTTGTCTTTTCGGATAGCGGTCGAAAGCCTTTAACGCTTTCAACTTCGAGTACAGGATTACCTTTTGTTTTCTTCCAATCCGATTTTGACTTTCATCCACGAGTTGGGCCTTTCTCGCGGCAGTCCGGCGCCGAGATTCTCGTGGCCCTTAGGGAGTTTTCTCTTCTCTCTTGTTTTCTCAGTTTGCGGGCTTAACATCCATCCTTGCTGGGTATAATTGCCCGTAGGAGTTCTATGCTTGAGATCTTCATATCAAGCAATCCCTCATCCCTGGAATATGGTCAGAGGTTTGAACGTGACCTCCCCTTCCTTTACGGGAGCAACTTGGCAGCGTTTTGTATTTGAAGTTGACTCACGTTAGAAGGCCCAGGAATTGTCTACTTTTATTAGAGATGTTCGTCAGCCATTGCGTCTTTTAGTCTTTTAACCTGCTTCTTCAAAGCTCCTCCTTTCAGGAAAGGGCAGAAAGAGAAGGACAAGAGGGCTTCCTTTCCTGCCCGGTCGCCTTGGCAGCTCCTTTCAGGATCGTAGGATAACCGACTTTCTTCCTGATTCTCATTGATCGTCTGGTGTCTTTTCAAAACCAGACTCCTCGTTAAGGACGTGGAGGTGGGTAGGGGCTTTCCCGAGCTTCGCCGAAGAATGCAGCCTTTTTCGTCGGGACGGGACTCGATTTTCCTGATGACTTCCGAGTTCGCTTGGAGATCTGGTGGGTGGTCGATCGGAGGTTTCTTCTGAACTTGGAAGTGCGAGTCACGGACGATGTCTTCGTTCCTCCTCCGTCGATCAAGAACGGACTTCGGAATAGTTCTAGAAGAGCTCTTCAAGGGTTTTTATCCGAAATCGATCACCCGCACATTAGAATCGCTTTTCAGGGAACTTATTTCTCGGAGGAAACGGGTGAGGGATCACGACTTTTCTGTGTCTCTCCCCCGTTTTTGTGATCCCCATCTTTCAGGCTCGCTCAGGATGATCCTCATATGAAGAGGATCAACAGGAGCATCGCAAATAGCTCTTCAGGATGGGAACCATTTAGCCTCTATTCTTCCGGCTCTCGGTTCAGGACGACTTTGCGGTGTCTCGCGGATCGGAGCGATGCCTTTTTTCCACATCCCAGTAGACCCTTCGTCGAGGGATTCTTTTGGGATTGTTGCTAAGGGAAAGGACGCTTTTCGCTTTCAAAGCCCTTCTTTTGGTCTTTCTCCGCTCCAGAGTCTTCACCAGGGTCGTATCGGCGGTTGAGTCTTTCCTCGGGCAAGGACCTTCGTGATTTTAGTTTTCTTAGACGATTGCTTTCTCGTCGCCTTTTCGGAGGTCCTGCTTTCACACCATCTTTCGATGTTAGTGAAAACGACCGAGATTTTGGATTCATGATCAACTGGTCCAAGTCGAATTAGTTCCTCCCGAACTCCGATTCTACTTGGGTGCCCCGTTTGATATCAAGATCATCTGGCTCGGCCGAGCCTTGAGAGGTTAGAAGCTCTGGTCAGTCTTACAGGTCCCTCCTGAGCATGCGGAGGTTCGAGCCGAGTTTGTTTGAGATGGCTGGGGTTTAGTCCAGTCTGGTGGACTTCTTGCCAAATTGTTCGTCTCTTTATGAGACCTTTCCGGCTGCATCTCTGAAGTTTTTTCAGGCCGAACCTAGCTCCCCTCTGGTCTGGTTTCTTTGAGTGGGAGATCAAGAAGCTTCTCTCTCCGTGGTCGAACCGTACCTTCTTCTTCAGGAAAGAGATTCAAAGACCCTCTTCTCTCGGTTACAGTGACCACGAACGCGTTCTTCAAGTCTGGGGGGGCCCTTTCAAGGTCGGATGTTTCCGGTCTGCGGTCCTCCCGAGGCCGCTGCCTCACTTCAACGTTTTGGAACTTTTTGTCAGTTCTGTTTGTCCTTCAACGTTTTCGCGACCTATTTGGTGGCCTTTCGGTTTGATTCTCTCGGACAACACCTCTCTGAAGCCTACATCAACTAACAAGGAGGACACACTCTTTGGAGTTGAACGAGGGTAGCGTTCCTCCTTTGAATGGTGCAATCGGGAGAAGATCGTCCCGGTTTGCCTCCCACTCTCCGGGGGAAACAATCTGATAGCAGATTTTCATCCTTGGACAACAGTCTTCCTCGGCTTTGCTCCCGAATCAGGAGACATTTGTCTTTCTGGACGCGTTCTCTTTTCTTTGAAGGGGTGGAAGGCGTACGCCTTTCCACATTCAAGTGATCCCTCTTCTTTCTCAGGAGATCAGGGGAGGATCAGACAACGGTGTCTTGATTTGCTCCCTACTGACCGGGTCGGGCCTGGTTTTCAGGATCTGTTGCTCCTGTTAGTAGGGGAGCCGCTGAACCTTCCGGCCGTACCGACTTATTTTTCTCTACCGTTGTCGGGTTCTACTGCGAATCCATCGCACCTTCATTTAACTGCATGGCCTCTTTCGGCCAGCGGGCTAGGGATGAAGGCTTTTCAGAGAACGAGCAGTGAGCTGCTAGTTGGAAGTAGACTGAAGTCGACTAGGATTGTATCTTTTTGCGCCTTGGGGCTTTCCTGGCCTGGTACGAACCTCTTGCAGGTCCCCAGAGAGGCTTCTTGCCTCTTATTGCCGATTTCCTTATTTCTCTGTTCATAAGGTAGGTCTCTCTCACGATTCGAGGTTTTGTTTGGCTATTTAGGCATTCTTACTGGTTTTTGCTTATGGGGATCGTCTCGACGCCCCCCCCCACCAGCTCTTGGCGTTGCTTAGGCCTTTTCTTAAAACGCCCTATTTTTAGCCCTTGACTCCAGCCTGGAGTTTTCCTAAGTTTTTGGAGGCTTTGTCTAAGCCACCGTTCGAGCCTTTGAACTCGATTTACCTGTTAAATCAGTCCATTAAGACAAGTTTTTCTACCTAGCAATGTCTCTGGGCTAAGGAGGAGTTTCGCTACATGTTCTCTCCAATATCACCTGGTCATATCGTTGGGAGAGATATGTGGTTCGTCTGATTCCTTTCACAGCCTCGTCGGACTCTATTTGAGATCTTCATTCGTCCTCTGACGGGTTCTCATCTTTCAAGAAAAGACTCTTCTTCTAGTGCCCCGTCAGGGCCCTCTTATGGTTCTTCAAGTAGACTGAGAATCTCGCACATCTTCACAGTTATTTGTTACTTCCCGTGAACCCCATAAAGGGTTTCTAGAGATATACGTTATCCCGGTGGATAGTCTCGCAATCAAGGCTGCGGGTGTGAAGGCCCTTGAGAGGAACTACTTCCAAGCCTTCAGACCAGGAGCATCAGCTCTCTTGGGCCCTATTTACTTAGGTAGGGGTGAAATATTTGCAAGGCGGCCTTTTTGGCGTTCTGCAAATTCTTTCACCTCCTTTTACCTGAGAGAAGTCGCTGCTGGTGAGGGTGTTTTCTCCACCGCCACCTCTCTAAGCAGCGGCGTCCTCCATAGTTTCTTAACCGTTATGTTGCCCTCCCGACTTTTGTCGGTGCTGGTCGTAGCAATGGTAGGCAAATGTATTAGTTCTATTGAATAAATCATAAAAATTACAATCTAATTTATTATTTACGATATAGAAATATACATTTGCCTACAATCCCTCCCTCCGTCCCCCTTCCGTTGCAACATACGGAAGTTCTTTGGGCGATAGAGTTATAGGGAAGTGTATAGGATCGCTTTCGGCCGCATCCTCCGTCAATGGAGGGCGCTATTCCAATGGGGGGTGGGGGGTAAATAGGCGAATGATGGGCAAAAATTTCGTGTAAATTTCGGTTTGGCTTGGGGCGATTCGAGGTCGAATAGCAATGGTAGGCAAATGTATATTTCTATATCGTAAATAATAAAATTAGATTGTAATTTTTATGATATACTTACATGTAAATCAATGTATGTCAAATCAGAGCCAATATCTAAAAAACAATATTTAATGATATCGAACAATACTGATTGATCAATATATTGAAGATTCAAGCTTTCTGTAGTATAATGAAAATATCTTATAATAAAAACCTTATATACATGTATATACATGTAACACTCTATAATATACATGTACTTACCACCTGAGGAGTTCCTGGTACTTTGTCCGTTATTGTTAGTTCGCACAGCATCGTCATTTTGCTCATCATCGCAATTTTGTTCACCATCGTTATTTTGCTCACCTTCATTTTGGTCTATATAAGAACAAAGAGACATGTAATGTTGATGGAAAATATTTTCAAATTGTGAAAAAATAAAAGCCAATGATTGTAAACGATTGCAGTTATTTTCTAACAATAATGCACAATCTTCCTCAGGGGATTTCAAAATGCATAAATTACATTCAATTCAGTCTTTACTTGATTTAATATTAAAATACAACCGTGATAAATGATACATTATATGTCCCCACCACGATTGGGTTGGCCACAAGATTGGGTTGCTCCGCAGACACTTGCTCTGCCGACAATCGCTCCGAATGTTGTGACAAATGCTCTGGCGACATTTGCTCCCCGAACGACAAATGCTCCGCCGACAATTGCTCCGCAGATATTTGCTCCGCCGACAATTGCTCCGCCGACAATTGCTCCGCAGACATTTGCTCCGCCAACAATTGCTCTGCTGGCAATTGTTCTGCAAAAGACAAATGCTCCGCCGACAATTGCCCCGCCGACAATTTTCAGTTACCATTTTCAGTTCAGTATTATTAAGAAAATTTTAAGCTCGCGCTTCGTGCTCGCATTACAGCCCTAAGAATTCGACGATACACTAGTACTCATATGCATAATAATGTGCATTAATATATCTATAGACATTACATCATGATGGCCCCTTTAATGTACCAGATAAAGCCCATTCCCTGTTTCGCATTATTCTACAATATATGTCCCATTTCATGTCACTATTATTGAGAAAATTTTCAGCTCGCGCTTCGCGCTCGCATAATGAATTTGAAAATATGCCAGTATAGATACTCACATGAAGGCATGTGTGTCTTATCTGTAGCCAGTAAATCATTATGGTCCCCCTTTAACAAATCAGTTAAAGCCCCTTCCTCGTTTCGCGCTCGCATTATGCTATAAATTCCCCATTTTATGTCACTATTATTGAGCGCTTTGCGCTCGCATTATACAAAACATTTTTTCATATTTATATGCATGTGTGTATACAAGCATTACCCTACCCCCAACACTGCGATCATGTACCATCGTATGTGTCACATTGAGGAAAAGAGGAAATATCGACGATCATCCCCCCCAACGCAAAACAATCGACACCGTTGCTCCCCACCCCACCCCCCCCAAAAAAAAAAAAATAAATAAATAAAAGCGGGAAGGAGATTAAGGGAGAGAGATAGAGAGAGAGAGAGAGAGAGAAGAAGAAGAATGTAATGCTGCAGTCACACAGACACTTACGGATAGTTACGTATTTGTTGTTTTAATCTTTCATCTTTCTGATTCTATCATTTCTTATGCATTTCTTTGTTTTATTGGATGAACGAAATTATCACTCTTTCCACTGCTGACTATGACGGGAAGACATCCGTGGGGATCCGAGGAAAAGAAAATAATTTTTGGACGCAACTGGACGTAACTATACGTAAGTGTTCTGTGTGACTGCAGCATTACATAATTAGGTTTCAAACCACTTTTTATATCACTTTAATTATACAGACCTTATAAAAAGATTCGGCCCCCAATAAACAAACAAAAACGAATGATTTTTTTTTTTAGATACAAAAAAAAATCGAAAGATAACACATCCCAAAAGAGGTGACATGCAGCGAAATCCCTAATTTACACACTTGATTATTATATTATTACAGTTTTCAAAAAGGATAATCTTTTCCAAAAGTTTAACTCGCCTTTACATGAAGGAGGAAAAGAGAAATTCAAGTTATGGCCCTCCTTTTTTTTTTTTTTTTTTCTCTCGCATTTTCCCCCGTCAAGTATATTGAGATTAGTATAAAATTGAAAAGCAAATATAAAATATTAAAGTGATTGTAATGTAAAATTGAAATGTGCGGGTCCCGTACATATGAGCACATGGCCATGTAGACCCATACATGCATTTTTGAGTGCAGTGCATGTTACTCTTAGAAGAATTTGGTAAATTTCTCATAATTTTCTACATTCCAAAACCTCGCATCATTAAATAATTCTTAGGTGCATGGTTATCAACCTTTCCAATCACTTTCAGATAGTTTCTTTCAAGATTCAATCTCATGACTACAACACTAGATTAGCTCTAAACCAATTGACACAAGTCATGCAGAATCCAAACCCATGGCCTCTAATTTCTTTAAAAGTATGCTATGATTTACAGTATCAAAGGCCTTTTGTAAGTCCAGAAGAACCATTCCCACAAAGCGCCCTTGAGAAACTTCGTTCCTGATAAAATCTAACAGATGTATCAAACATGTTTCTGTGGAATATTCGTTACGAAAGCCGGAATGAAATTCGTATATTATCTTTTTTTCTTGAAAATATTTATCTATTTGGGCATGAACAGATTTTTCCAATATTTTTGACACAACACTTAAAACACTAATAGGTCTATAGTTACTAACATCAGTTTTGTCTTTCTTTTTATATAGGGGAGTTACCTTCGCCATTTTCATGTCGTTGGGAAAGGTAGAGGACATAAGAGATATAAATCTATAATATATTTCAACGGTTCATACGAAATTCTTGCCCCATCCTTTAAAAATCTTGCTGGTATCATATCCAGCCCAGTACTTTTAGATATTTGCAATTTCTTTAGCTCAAACTTTGCTGTCACCGGAGAAAAATGAAAGCTATCTTTCGGGATGTTTTTTTCGTCATAAAACTTTCGAAATTTGTCACTGTCGGTATGATATCTATTGCTTTTCATCGGTAGTTTACAAACTAGCTTGTCCGCTACAGTAGTAAAGTAATTATTAAACTCATTTGCAATTTTAAATTTATCATGATTTGATTCTCCCCGTACATTGATGACAGTCTCTTGAGTGGTAGAGGCGGGGGAAGAGGAGGAGGGAGGTCAAGGAAAGGGAGGAGATATTTTACCAACAAAATTTCCTGATGCAGGCGTCAATATCCATATGAATATCGGCTCTAGTCATGCTTATCTGACAAGACTATGAAAGGTAGCACTATTATATTATTAATTCAAAAGAGTAATAAAGATCGACAAATAGAGAGAACTTGACATGCAATGACAAACGTCTTTTCTCTCTCTCTGTCTAAAAGGTGCTCGTTCTTGGAGTTTTGAGCATTGCGTCAGCCAATGAGCAATTGTTTTCAATGAAACAGATTTTAAGCTCAGCTATTTTGTTCCGGCGGAGCAATTGTCGGCGGAGAAAATATCTGCGGAGCAATTGCCGGCGGAGCAATTGTCGGCGGAGCAATTGTCGGCGGAGCATTTGTCGTGTGCAGAACAATTGCCGGCGGAGCAATTGTCGGAGGAGCAATTGTCGGCGGAGCATTTGTCTTTTGCAGAACAATTGTCTGCAGAACAATTGTCGGCGGAGAAATTGTCGGCGGAGCAATTATCGGCGGAGCATTTGTCGTTTGCAGAACAATTGTCGGAGGAGCAATTGTCGGCGGAGCAATTTTCGGCGGAGCAATTGTCGGTGGAGCATTTGTCGTTTGCGGAGCAATTGCCGGCGGAGCAATTGTCGGCGGAGCAATTGTCGGAGGAGCAATTGCCGGCGGAGCAATTGTCGGCGGAGCAATTGTCGGCGGAGCATTTGTCGTTCGGGGAGAAAATGTCGCCGGAGCATTTGTCCAACATTCGGAGCGATTGTCGGCGGAGCAAATGTCTGCGGAGCAATTGCCGGCGGAGTAATTGTCGGCGGAGCAATTGTCGGCGGAGCAATTGACGCAGGAGCATTTGACGTCGGAGCTAATGTCGCGGAGCCGGAGCCGCCGGAGCATATGTCATGGATTCCCTAAAGTTAGCCTACATGTAGCTTAAATCTGTGGTTTACCTATGGCTAGCAAAATAGGACTCAATCTGTCTATGTTACATGTTTGTTGTACACTGCCCTCTAAAAGTTAGGGTACACCTGATGCCAGATATGTTTTGGATCATTTTAAAGCATTTTACGTCTAATATTTCAGTCCAAATGTTGTTAAAGTACTAATAATACACTAGCAGCAAGCCCAGTGGCAGCAATCCACGGGGGCTAGCCACACGGGGCCCCTAACCCACCTTTTCCAGCAACTCCCATACCCGGCGGAATTATACAGACAATTATGGCCCCGATGGCCCACCATAGTTTATAGTAAGTTCTTGATCAATGACTTGGATGAACTTCCTTCTCTGGATCTCCCTCGAATTTTTATCTCCATTAAAACTTCCATTGTCAATTTTTTATTACACTTTATTCTGGTAAAAAGGAAGACTATTATCAACTTATTAGTCCGGGCTAGGCACCATAGGAAAATATTTGAACCTTGTTTTTTGATAATTATATACAATGTTTTTTGATGGTTCTTTGTCAATTCGAGGGTGCTGATTCCAAATCCGATGGGTGCCAGACGCGAAACCTTGAGCATTTTTCACAAATCGCGAAAATTCAAAATGGCCGCCAAGATGGCCGCCAAAATATGAAAATGAGTATTCCAATGGTATTTCTGAGGTTGTTTTGGTGGTTTCTTGTCAATTCGAGTGTGCTGATTCCAAATCCGCTGAGTGTTAGTCGCGAAACCTCGTGGATTTTACACAAATCGCTAAAATTCAAAATGGCTGCCAAAATGGCGCCAAAACTGGAAATCAGTATTCCAAGGGTATTTCTGAGATTGTTTTGGTGGTTTCTTATCAATTCGAGGGTGCTGATTCCAAATTCGATGAGTGCCACCCGCAAAACTCAACAGATTTTACGTAAATCGCTAAAATTCAAAATGGCTGCCAAAATGGTCGCCCAATTGACAACGCATGTTATTTGGGTATAACTCAAGGTGTTTTGGTGGTTTTTGCCAATTCGAAGGCGCTGATTCCAAATCCGATGAGTACCAACCTCAAAGATACGCATGGCAGAAAAGAAAGAAAAGAAAAGAAAGAAAGAAAAGTGGTAAGAAATGGCAACCAAGTCATGTAAAATCTATTATATGGCCACTTATTGTCAATAATAAGCTATGAGACTCTTTTGGCTGTTTACTGTCATAGGGTAAGCTAACCGTGTTACCAGCATTGAACCATTGAGGCTCCCCCACCACCACACGAAAATGCTTTCCAAACATGATGCTTTTCCTTATTGTAAGAGGACCGACTCAGAGTAAGTTCTCCGAGACTAGTCTCCAAGTAGGTGGCAAAATAATAGTTCAACTTATAGGACTCAGGAAACAAAATGGCGGCTGACACATTGAAGTAAAGTTCGGTTTGGTATTTATTAAATGTAGAACGAAGAAATAAAATGACGAACTCCACGAACAGTCAGAAGCAAAACGGCAAAGGTGCATTAATTAAATATAAACAGTTTCAGAGGCTGGGCTTATAAAGACGCGAAAAACCATGCTTCGATCCGCAAAGAAAATGGCTAACTCAACATGGCCAACGTAAGCTCGAACATAAAAAGGCTCTAACACAAAATGGCTCTAACACGAAAATGGCTGCCTCGAAAGCTCAAACATAAAAATGGCTGCTGAGCCACACATGAGCTTCGCGTATATATCAATTTTGCTAATGGTTAAATGAATCGAGTCCAACAAGCCCCGCCTTCTGTATAACAAACTAACCAATGAAAGCACCGCGCAACCTTTTCCCTTTCTAGTCCATTGCACAATAAACAATAGAGCACATGCTTTTATGTTCCTAAAGTAGGCGTGTCTAACATGACCAGAAATATGCAAGGGGACGCTAATTAAATATTTACCAAAACCTTGCACCCGGAAAAGCTATGAATGGGACAAGATACCATTACTATTGTTAACCGAAATACAATTTACCGACATAGCACCTATACGAATGTCATGAATGCCGACTACCGCTCAAGCAGGGACCGTCTCCAAATAGCTTAATACAATCCCCCGACCCAATACAATTACAGTGCATACATAATAAGATCCCTTAATTTAATGTGAACGAACTTAAATAAATAAACCTATGAAACCTTCTAACCTTTCACTGACAATTAGTGGCCCAGCGCCCTCTTTAAAATCGACTTATATTATAATTAATTAATTGGGAAAACGGTCAATAGACCGTACCACTACAATCTCCCCTACTAAAGCGGTCTTTCGCCTGGAGATCGCAAAAGAAAATTAATATAAGTATTATTTTTTTTTACTAATGTTTTCTTTTTTCTTCTCGTCCTAGCCAAAATTCAAATATCAACAATCCATTTATCAAAATGAAGACTAAATACCTTCCCAAACTTCAATTAACTTCTATGTTCAACTCCAACACCATTGTATCGATATGGCAGTGCAGGACAACCCCGCCCCCTCCACAAAAGAAGATAAGTGTTGGCCAATAATGGCCTCCCATGACAACATCCATCCTCCCCAGTAGAGAGGACGAAGGCCGCCTACACAGCCACATACACATACCTGGCTGCAACTATGACTACAACTTCTAAATATATTTATATTTTATCTAGTACACATAATACCAAAAAGAAACACTAAAATCCTATCCGGACCAAACCTTAATTAATCTGAAACATCCACTAAAATGCAATGCAAAATCCCAAAATTTCATGCATGCCCGAACTCCAGTAGAGGGCAACCTCCATTCTCCCCTACTTGTGATAAACATCACCCTAACCTATCAATTATAAAAAATATCCAAAAATAAAGCCCAATTTTGTTATTTGTCACAATTAACATTTCCACCGTTAAACGTGGAAATAAGCAAAGAAAGACTGTTCCATTTTTTTTAATATGGAAAATATTTACAATATGTACACGAAGCATGGATTAAATAATAATTATAGTAAAGTGTTTGCCTGTGAGAATTATAGGACAACATGTACTTCTACATGGATCCGGAGCCGGTGTCCCAGTCCTCCCTCAACGATGCGGAAGTTGATGTCTACCTATAACCACACAGACACTTTACTCGTAAATATTAACACGGCCAACAAAAACTAGCAGATATGCCAGCAGAGCATATAAAACATGTATGCTGACCAAGTATACATATATGATATGAAATACATATATAAATCCTGTATGCCAGTAGAGCATATAGCATGAAATACATATATAATGCGAAATATATATATATATATATAAACCATATGCGAGCATAAAATGATAAAGAGTTTTGATATCTACGGTATTATGAAGTGATTAATATTTCAAATGCTAACCAACATTTTACACAAACACAACCTACAAATAACTTAGCTTCTAATGCGACCAACCTCCCATAAAGGTATACACACTGATCTCCGTATCAGTGGCTTTATCTCGCACAAACCCTTATAATATAATAACTTCATACGACCATAGTCTTGATGATAATAACACCCAGCCTAAAAAGACATGTCTATACCTAATTAAGTTCAATGTTAAACAACCCCCAAACGATCCAGCTGAAAATTTTTAAAGTTGCATTTAAACGTAAATACCACATTATCAACCAGACTTTAAAAAGAGTATCTATTCATCAATTGCCAACTATCCAAAGTAATCCACATAAAGACCTACAAATGTTATACTCTTAATACGATTAGAAACCAAAATATCCACGAATACAATTTAATATTTCTTATCCCGAAATTCAATAAGGTTATCCTAGTTATAGCAATTCTAAGGAACCCCATAAACTACCGGCATCAGAAATACAATGTGTCTGCCTGTGGTGATTTGAGAGCTAGAGTACTTTCAATACCACAGCCTCCCATATTCAGACACACAATATAATCTTAGCCGGCTAGAAAAATGGGGATCCGTCGAAATTACAATGTTTTGGAAAAACCCTGACCAATAAACACCTAATGGTTCCCGATTATTATTTTATCATTATATTCAAACTTTCACAAGTATCCCCTATCCAAATCTACGTACCTAAAAGCAAAACATTAGAGATTTATTATAGATTTATATTTCATCCTATTTTTTTTTAATGATTTATAAGGTCTAATTTAAATTTAGCTAATTACCTTAATTAAATGATTGGTATTCCTAACATTTACTAATCCTAACGACTAGACGGGGGTCATTCATCCTCCCCTACTTGTGATAGGCATTATGTCAGATCACGCCTCACTATAGAGTATCGTGGAATTTTATAAACTGGTGATTTGTATTTATGATCCTAGTAGTTAATCCTACCTAATTAAAGAGTTTATTACAGGGGTAGAATTTACAGGGGTAAAATAAAAACTAACACTGCCAAAATCGCAATTCAGGCTTATTCTACGAGTATACCAATATCATGTCGATACCAACTAGACATTCCAATATCTCATCATTCACATCACTTTTATCAGAGGGACATATTAAGTTTAATAATAAATATTATTCAAAGTCAATGTTCAATGTTCAGAGTATATACGGGTAAAGCGTTCATGAGTATAATGCTCTATAATTTATTGGGATGATTAAATTAAATGTTCATGTATTATATACTCATCGGTTATCGTCGAACTGCTGACTCAACACCAACTTGATCTATCCGGTAGAAATCCTCAAGTTCAGCCCTCTGGCTGGTCGAGCTTGCGTTCTGCGTTGACCAGGTCACCGCCTCTATATCTCCGTCTCTTCCGAACTCCGCACGCGTTCGGTTGAAGGGTGTCAGCCAGCTAGCAGCAGATGACGGAGACATCGCAACATACACACATACACACTGGAAATAGGTATGTACTTCTGACATTTTCTCAGGAATCTACCGCTTTCCCGATGAGCTGCAGTTAATAGGTGCACATACTAATTGAGTTCAAACTCAGGGTTGCCAGTCCGCGAAGGGCCTAAAGCCCAAACATCGCTCAAAGGGATCCAATCAAATCACTTCGAGTACTGCCCAATAGATCCTACTTCACTCACATCCATAACTCCTGCGACAATTGAGTTCAACTCAGGGTTGCCAGTCCTCTAATCAATCACTTCAAGAACTGCCCAATTGCGCCTACTTCACTCACATCCAAAATTCCTGCGACAACGTACTGACGCACCAGCAGATTCCTTGACGATAACCCAAAGAGAATCACACAACGAACAAAATCTCGACGATATCTTCTCCATCTTCTATCAAAAGGACGAAACAGTACGCTGCAAAGCGTTCAGGACCATGTAACGGGACCGTCAAATAAAGTTGAAACTGTACCGGAGGCCCGATCAATATAAATGTTGTAATGTCAAAATAATTGAACTTACGTCGTTTGCCAAGAGTCCAATTAAATCGATGACGACGACAATAAAGATGACGATGTACGATATACGAAACTCAAAAGTCCAAACGAGTGGTGGTTCAGGCTTAATTCACCCCATCCGTACTACCAAATGTAAGAGGACCGACTCAGAGTAAGTTCTCCGAGACTAGTCTCCAAGTAGGTGGCGAAATAATAGTTCAACTTATAGGACTCAGGAAACAAAATGGCGGCTGACACATTGAAGTAAAGTTCGGTTTGGTATTTATTAAATGTAGAACGAAGAAATAAAATGACGAACTCCACGAACAGTCAGAAGCAAAACGGCAAAGGTGCATTAATTAAATATAAACAGTTTCAGAGGCTGGGCTTATAAAGACGCGAAAAACCATGCTTCGATCCGCAAAGAAAATGGCTAACTCAACATGGCCAACGTAAGCTCGAACATAAAAAGGCTCTAACACAAAATGGCTCTAACACGAAAATGGCTGCCTCGAAAGCTCAAACATAAAAATGGCTGCTGAGCCACACATGAGCTTCGCGTATATATCAATTTTGCTAATGGTTAAATGAATCGAGTCCAACAAGCCCCGCCTCCTGTATAACAAACTAACCAATGAAAGCACCGCGCAACCTTTTCCCTTTCTAGTCCATTGCACAATAAACATAGAGCACATGCTTTTATGTTCCTAAAGTAGGCGTGTCTAACATGACCAGAAATATGCCAGGGGACGCTAATTAAATATTTACCAAAACCTTGCACCCGGAAAAGCTATGAATGGGACAAGATACCATTACTATTGTTAACCGAAATACAATTTACCGACATAGCACCTATACGAATGTCATGAATGCCGACTACCGCTCAAGCAGGGACCGTCTCCAAATAGCTTAATACAATCCCCCGACCCAATACAATTACAGTGCATACATAATAAGATCCCTTAATTTAATGTGAACGAACTTAAATAAATAAACCTATGAAACCTTCTAACCTTTCACTGACAATTAGTGGCCCAGCGCCCTCTTTAAAATCGACTTATATTATAATTAATTAATTGGGAAAACGGTCAATAGACCGTACCACTACATTATCAAAATCATTCCCTCGATCAGTCGTTCATTCTTTTTTGGCATTCGGCCTTCACGAGGGTTACCATTACCTAAATGGGTAGGGTATAGTCAAATCTTACGGGGAGCCCTGACAAAATAAACAGAGGTTCGTGTACAAAAGGAATGCATTTTTTTTTTTAATGTACGCCTCTATCGTGCATCTAGTCAGAACACTTATATTTTATTTAGTCGTGTTCGATCATTTAGTGTAAAGTGTCTCCTGTGTTCAATAAACCATGAACGGTTAAGATGAAAAACCCGGTATTTCATTTACAGTCTCTATTCTGTCTGGGGGGGGGGGGCATCAAGAATATTGTTTTTGGTGTCAGGATCACTCACAAACCCAGTCCTTGAATTATAAAAAAAAATTGTATTATGTCTGTAATAGTGCAGTGAGACATGAATATACTTTTGCATGTCTTACAAAACGTGCAATAAATCCAATACTGAATCACATGACTCATTTTGCTATCAGGAAATGGTAAATCTTCTATTTCTAGGACTCTGCGTAATGTTAAATGAGTAGGCATAGGCCTACCCTTAAATTGACAAGAACCACTTGATAACATAAGAAATACCGATGAAATAGGCATTTTTTATGAATTTGCTTTCATTGTAATTAATAATAGGGATGTCCACTAAAATTTTAAGTATTTTAATGTTGTTTTTGCTAGGCTTATTGGATAGAGCATTTTAAAAGAAAGATTTTGGTAGTTGAATTATCATAATTGGATGTTCCATTTCAAAGATATGACCCAAAGAGTGTCTCAGATTACCAATGAGCTGCTAGAACACTTTTACAAGTTTCAGACAAAGCCAGAAAATGCATAAAAGCTCAAGTTTATGGTCCTTTTGTATTTGATTTATTCAACCAAATAATACCAAACATTTTCTATGTGTGTATCAATATAAAATGAGATTATAGTAAATAATTGAGGCGTATGATAGATTATACAAAAAGTTATGGCAGTACAAAACTGATGGTGTCAGTATGTTACCGTATATGATCCAATATGACCACCGTGGAAAAATACTCCATAGGGCATGTTTCAATAGCAACACCCTAGACAAATGGCTATTTCATGGTGGTGTGGCTCAGGGCTGAGTGTGGTGAGGGTAGAGTAATTTTAAAACTTAATGGCCAGTGGTAAACGTTGTTCTTTGTTTTTCACCACAATACATTTTTTGTGTCAAAAATAGTTACATTTTATAGATATCCACTTTTCCTTATCTGAATCTATTCCAATCATGAGAAATTCCAGTCATAACACACATCACACACGCATCATTTGAACACGCTTGTAGTTGTTTATATCATAATCTATTTTTTCACAGGAAAAGTTGATCACCTGCTGAGTGATTTGTCTAAGGAAAAGAACTGCACCAATTAGGAATAAAAATGTATTGATATTTACCACTGGCCAAATAACAATCAATAGTGGCTGTTTTTTTATTATATTTTGAAAATTTCTTGCTGCTTTTATTTTCCTCTGTGCTTTTGTTGATTGAAATATTATAACATCGCAAAATGTGGCGCATTGTGGTTCGTTATGTTTGCTGTTGTAAATGCTTGGATGTACTACATCCATTACAGTGAAGGGAAACCGTTCTGTGCTTGTGCTTGTCCCCATTATTTAATAAGCCTCCATGACGCGCCCGAATTTCTCACAACAGTCATCACCTTGATAGTAAATAAATCAATTATACCATCAAAAGTTAATGACTTGGAATCAGAGCCGAATTCAAAAAAAATAAATCACTCGTATAAATGTGCAGTAAGTGCGGAAATGACGATTGTCCGTCAAATATTGCGAACTATATAGATGAATCAGCATTCTCATTGATAAAAGAATGTTAAAGATTTAGATAACAATAAAATGCGCTTTTTCATTTTCACTTGGCGGCTGTTTTGGATATTAGTTGGTGTTTCACGTTGTCACTCACCGATTTGGAATCACACCCTCAAATTGACAACAAACCACGTACTAAAACACTCTGAAATAAATACAATATTTTTATTTTTAGGCAGATCAATCTAGCGGGTTACATAAAATCCTGTAGGGTTTCGTGGCTGGTACTCATTGGATTTAGAATCAGCGCCTTCGAATGCAAGAAACCACCAATAACATTTTTGAAATATACCGCATATAACACGCATGTCAATTGGGCGGCCCATATTGTGCAGCCATTTTGAATTTTTAGCGATTTGCGTAAATCTGTTGGTTTCGTGGCTGCACCTATCAAATTTGGAAATCAGCACCCTCGAATTGATAAAAACCACCAAAACAATCTCATGAAATACCCTAGGAATACTGATATCCAGTTTTGGCGGCCATTTTGGCAGCCATTTTGAATTTTAGCGATTTGCGTAAAATCTGTTGGATTTCGTGGCTGGCACTCATCAAATTTGGAATCAGCACCCTCGAATTGGTAAGAAACCACCAAAAGAATCTCAGAAATACCCTTGGAATACTGATTTCCAGTTTTGGCGCCATTTTGGCAGCCATTTTTAATTTTAGCGATTTGCGTAAAATCCGCGAGGTTTCGCAACTAACACTCAGCGGATTTGGAATCAGCACACTCGAATTGACAAGAAACCACCAAAACAACCTCAGAAATACCATTGGAATACTCATTTTCATATTTTGGCGGCCATCTTGGCGGCCATTTTGAATTTTCGCGATTTGTGAAAAATGCTCAAGTTTTCGCGTCTGGCACCCATCGGATTTGGAATCAGCACCCTCGAATTGACAAAGAACCATCAAAAAACATTGTATATATCAAAAAACAAGGTTACATGGTCTCTAGCCTGGACTGACTCCGAGAGAAGAGTCATTTTTATTGACCCGTATTCGACCCAAAACTTACGCCCAAAACATTTTACTCACTTTTGAATTCACTTCCAATTATATACCGACGAACCAACCCAATTAACGCAAATGAGCCAGAATAGGTTAAATTTGACCCTTCATTGTTTTAGGCTCCAGGGATATATTCACTTGGTGTTCTGCCTGCATTCAGCATGCCCAATTAATGGCTATTGTTACTTAATCCCCTGTTCTGCCTGGGTGCAGCACACCCTACTTAAAATTGACTATTGTTATCCAGGAAGCACATCCTGGAAGAGGGTGAGTCAGCATGGTGTTTACACATATTACCATCCCAGTGCTCTATTGTTCACTGAACAATAGATTTTTTTAAGCTGGTGTTCTGGAACACGGCTGGAATGGGGCCATGCCAAGCCCATTCCAGATGCCCTAATCCCCCATTCCGCACCCATTCGGAACACCAAGTGAATATATCCCTGGAGCCTTACAGTGCACCATTCTCCGCCTTTTCTACCCCAAAGTTACGCAAAGTATTTTATGAACGATATAGTTTACTTTGTTTTGTTCTTACGCTTTCCTTTATTCATATGCCGCTTTTCTTTGCTGAGCGCAATCTCTTTCTGTCTGTCTTCTGATTGTTCCATTCGTCTATTTCCTTTTCCTAAATTGTTGTCCAGCACATTTATTTGCAATTAATTAAAAGGAAAAAGACCCGGTGAGTCGCTTTCCTCCAGTTTAATCAATTAATGTTCTCTGATCCCTCACGGCCAATCCGTTTTATACCCAAATTTAATATACTTATTGTAGTTATAAATAATCATGTTTCCTTAATATCCTTGTTCCTTCCTTGTAATACAATCTTAATTTCAGAAATAAAGCTCCTTTTCAGATCAAAAACACATCAATTTTATGCAATTTTTCATTTGGAGTTCGAATTTTGCCTTTCTAAAATCGGAAAATACACCCTTTATTAATTTTCAACGAATCATAAATACCGAGTCAATACTCTCTATAGATAATCCCCTTCAACAGAGCGGGCAGCTAGATTATCCCCTACTACAGAACGGGGATAGATTGCTCGATCGATCGCACCAGAAGGTTATCCGAAGAATAAAAAAAGGCAGTCAGTAGATTGACAGGTGCGTCTATTCTTCATATCCTATCACGGTAAATTAAACAAAAATTTGACTTGTATCTTCAAAAATATTGCTTTAAAATGTGTCGCATTTCGAAAAATGTTTGCTCTGTTGGGAGAACTTTTAACGTAGATTTCAACTACATGTATACCAATTTCGAATTGTGATTTCAATCACTGATCAATCTAGGTTTTTACTTCACAATGAAATCGGCAGGCGATTATCTCCCTTATCGGATTACCTCCAGCGACCCAGACGCTCTAATCAGATGAAAGACTAACAGTTCAGACATTTTTCTTATTTCGTTTTCGGCGTGACAACGAAATGGCACATGGCTTGCCTATGAAAGGGCGTTGGACAGAGCCGTCAAATACCGGTCAAGTCTTGAAAGGAGACAGGGACACTTCTGACGGACACTCTTTCCGTCGTCTGCTTGTTTTCTTGATCGCGTTAAAGCACGCGAGTCAATGGGGATTTCGTCGTCCAGGGAATCGTCGCCCAGCATCCAACGCGAGCTCAGCCATGGAGACCCGGCCTTCGTCGACACCCCAATCGGCGGCGTCGGCCGCGCAGCGTGGAAAAAGCCTTTACAAAAATGCAAACGGCAGTTGCTACAGCGTCCTGGTCTACGGGGAGCGCGGATGCAGCACGGACGGCTCTTACAGTAATAATTATGTGGATAGTGCAACAAATATACATGTACATGTACTTCATAATTCTCGACCAAAGTCTCTTTGGAATTCAGAAATTCGCCCAAATATGCAAAAAGGGCAAAAACGTGATTTTGCACTAATTTATTGAATTATTGATAAAGATATCTCTAATATTCATGTGAAATTTTGCATGGTCTTTTAGACACACATTAAATATAGCGCTGCATTGTTTGTTTGGATTTGAAGTATAAATCTATTAAATATCATTATTTACCAGTATGCAAATTAAGTGTGTTTTAACATATTTATCAATATCTGGCTTTAAAAAAATTGTTATGAAGTCCAATCTCCTTTCAAAAGTTGCTGAGAGTAAAGGGCCTGTCCCACAGAAGGCGATCGTTGTGGCGACAACCTACGAACTACCTTTTAGTACCCATCGCCACCATGCGCAGGTCCAATCGGCTATAAAATCATAAATTATTGCACCTGTCGCCAACAAATACGTAGCAAAATTTTGTTCGCCGCTGGTTTCTCAACAAGTTAAACAATAGCCGGCGTCAGTTTGGTTGACGTCAATGACCGTAGCTTGTCTTCTCTTGTCGCGACAAGGTGCTATCGTAGATGTCGCCAGATAGAACTTGTTTAGTACAGCGGAACGGCAGCCAGTTGTAGGTTGTTGCGCTCCAGCGTACGTTGCACGCATCACTGAACCTAACAGCCAGTGAAATTTAAGCCGCTACGGCCTTTGTCGCCACCAACATTCAACAAAATCAGGACCGGCCTCCCATTCAGATACTGTACAGTCGGCACTAATTTTTGAAATTTTCAAAATTCACTCATGACCCAAATTATAATGCGCGACTGAGAAGACTATCACGAACCTAAAGGCGACAGGTCACCATCAGGTAGAAAACACTAGATCGCCTGTGTCAGTCGCAAGGATCGCCACAGTGCGCAAGTCAATATGTTGGCTGATTTTAAGCTGCGACAAGAGAAGTCGAGCCGCGAGATGCGCGGAGGTCGAGGCTATAGTATTATCGAATACCACGTATTGTTAGCCTATTGTTTGCGTGGAAACAAGACGTTGTCATAACCTATCGTAGACAGAGTCGTAGATTCGCATGTGATCTTCGGTCACCTACAATTATGACACGAATCTGGCAGGTTCTAATATGCATAGGTTGTCGCCACAACGATCGCCTTCTGTGGGACAGGCCCTTAATTATCAACAATATGTTGGTAAAAAGTTTGAAGTTTCTAATGAACTTTTTAGCTCTTTTATGTCTTGAAAATGAAAGCAAAATGCTATTTTACATTCTATTTAGGTCTGACATGCAATAATGCAATGTTGTATCACCTAACAATACAATGTGTAGATTGTTTTTTAACAATAGATGCATCACACTTTAAAGGGAAAGTTCAACAAAAGGCATATTTGGCAGTGATTGCACAGCAGTCATGGATATTTTATAGTTGGTAAAGTTTGCCGAGACCCCTCCCCCAGCCAGAATAGGCATAAGTCGGTCTTTATACAAAAAGTTTCTAAGTAAGGAACCGTTGTTTTGACATGTAATTAGGAAAGTTTAAAAATACCTAAAAATCCAATTATTGCCCATTTGTGTACTGAAAGCACCTTTCCCCTAAATTGAATATACAAGTGCTATTAATTGCATCTAAAAAGACTTGAGCATCATCTTGGGTATCTTAAAATCTCTCAAGGTACATTTCTGAAACATAAAAGACGCCAAAACGCTAAGAGATACATTAAAACAAAAAACAATTGAAGACAATAGAAAGAATTAAAACAAAATAATACAAAAGAATTCAAAGGAAATTCAATGTTTTTTAAATGACAATGTTGTTGACTTTTATAATCTGCAACTTTTAACAAAAAATTGGACTTCATAGCTATTTTTTAAAACAAAATATTGATAAATCTGTAAAAAATAGACCCTTAATTTGCATAAATAATAATAATGATTAAATTGTTGCCTTAAAATAAAAAAAAATAGCACAGAGTTTTATTCTACATGTGCCTCAACATCCATGCAAAATTTTACATTGATCGGACCATTGAGAGATATATCTTATTTTTTTCAATAATTGAATAAATTAGTGCAAAATCATGTTTTTACACTTTTTGCATATTTTTGATTAATTTCTGAATTCCAAGGAGACTTGGTAGGATAATCATGAAGTATATTGTTTGCATAATGTATAGGGTTTTTTATTTGCACAAGGTGGACTCGTCCAAGTCTGATATTTCGACATCTCCGCTGGCATCCCCGTTACCGACATGCTCATCTGAGGTACTTCAGCTATACAGCCAGGTGCTACGGGAACTCACCCATTCAGACGTCTATGGTTTCACTTAGGCCACAGGCTCCATGGTACACTGACTCTGTTAGATCAGCTAAGAGAGAGAAACGTCGTGCAGAACGGAGGATGATAAAATCAGGCCTTGAGGTGCATAAACAGATTTACCATCATCTCTGCAAGTTATACAATGAGAAACTCACTGAATCTTTGTCAGCCAAGGTGGAAGAGTGCGACACTAAACAGCTTTTCAAATTCGTTCAAAAACTGTCATGTCCAGCTCCGACTCATGCCTTTCCAGATCATGACTCAGCTGAAGCCCTGGCTAATGACTTTGGTGAATTCTTCCAAGAGAAAATTCAAAACAATCTTTCAGATATTAAAGTTTCCCCTCGTTTACATCAGGACATTTCTTCATGTCAATACGAACTGTCTTCTTTCGAGCCATAATCTGAGGTACATGTACAAGTCAGGAAGGTGATCTGCTCTATGGCTTCCAAATATTGTCAGCTGGATCCTGCTCCTACATGGCTCGTTAAAACATGCGTTGATGAGCTCCTGCCAGCCATTACCTGCATCATTAACAACTTGTTAACTTCAGGAAGTGTACCGGACGGCTTCAAGACAGCTCACATCACGCCTCTCTTGAAGAAGCCTCGACTAGACCGTAATGACTTCGGGAACTACGGGCCTATCGCAAACATGGCTTTTCTAGCTAAAGTACTCAAGAGGATTGCTAGCTTCCAGTTAAAGGCCTACAAATGTATCTCGAGAAAAACAGTTTGTTTACCGAGATGCAGTCTGCCTATCGTGCTGGTTACTCCACTGAAATGGTGCTGTTGAAGGTGGTTAATGACCTTCTTTTGGCTGTCGACAAAGGACATGAGGCGATATTGGTTCTGCTCGACTATAGTGCTGTCATTGATACGACTGACCACGGCAAATTGACTGACATCCTTGAACGTGACTATGGAATAAAATGTCTGGCTCTTCAATGGCTAAAATCATACTTAGACGGTCGTATCCAAATGATAGTTGTAAACAATGCTGTCTCTAGATCGTTTCCACTTCCTCAAGGAATTCCGCAATGATCGGTCATAGGTCCTCTGGCCTACATCCTGTACACTGGTCCCATTGCCAAAGTCATCAAGTCACATTCCGGTGTTCAGCATATAATGTATGCAGATGACGCACAGCTGTACGCAGTCACTAAACATAGTGATCAGATTGCGGGTCTCAAAAGGCTTCAAGAATGCATTGCAGATATCAGGATGTAGTCTTTACATAACAATCTTAAGCTAAATCCCTCAAAGACCGAAGTCATCCACATCTTTTCCAAGTTCAGAGATTCACAGCGTCTTCCTGATCTTCAGCTGGATGACGAGACAAGCAGTGGTAGTGTTGCTGCTGTTCGTAACCTTGGTGCCATTATAGATAAGACTCTCGACATGAAAGATCATATACGCAGCAAATGTCGGCAGCATCTTTCGGAACCTCCAAGATTGGCAAGATCAGAAAGTATCTTACAAACAGTACTATGGAACACAGACTGCCCATCGAGGTGTGGGATGCCACTTCATGTGAATCATCCAAGTCTTCCCTTAAGAATTTCCTCTTTAATCATCCATTGTAAATGTGTTATTGTACATGTAGATTATTTTGGTATCACCATCATGCTCATTGAGTTTTTTTTTTATGTTATTCTAACATCACATAATTATTACTGTAAGAGCCGTCCGTGCTGCCATCCGCCCTCCCCGTAGACTTGCACGCTGTAGGACCGCCGTTCGCGCGGGCAGGGTCTGCATTTTCCACGGAGCGCGGCCGGCGCCGCCGATCGGGGGGTCGACGGAGGCCGGGTCCCCATAGCGGATCGCAGGCTTCGTTTTCGTCAACGGGCTCGCGTTGGACGCTGGGCGACGATTCCGTGGACGACGAAATCCCTATTGACTCGCGTGCTTTAACGCGACGCGCGAAAACATGAGGACGGAGGGAAGAGTGTCCATCGGAAGGGTCCCTGTCTCCTTTCAAGACTGGACCGGTATTTCATGGCTCCGTCCAACGCCCTTTCATAGGCAAGCCGTGTGCCAACCCGTTGTCACGCCGATGATAAAATAAGAAAAACGTCTGAACGGTTAGTCTTTCATCTGATTAGAGCGTCTGGGTCGCTGGAGGTAATCCGATAAGGGAGTTAATCGCCTGCCGATTTCATTTTGAAGTAAAAACCTAAATTGATCAGTGATTGAAATCGCAATTCGAAATTGGTATAGTTGAAATCTACGTTAAAAGTTCTCCCAACAGAGCAAACATTTTTCGAAATGCGACACATTTTAAAGCAATATTTTTGAAGATACAAGTCAAATTTTTGTTTAATTTACCGTGATAGGATATGAAGAATAGACGCACCTGTCAATCTACTGACTGCCTTTTTTTATTCTTCGGATAACCTTCTGGTGCGATCGATCGAGCAATCTATCCCCGTTCTGTAGTAGGGGATAATCTAGCTGCCCGCTCTGTTGAAGGGGATTATCTATAGAGAGTATTGACTCGGTATTTATGATATCCTATCAGAGCAAACATTTTTCGAAATGCGACACTTTTTAAAGCAGTATTTTTGAAGATATAAGTCCAATTTTTATTTAATTTGCCGTGATAGGATATGCAGAAAAAGACAAAAAGTCAGTCTCCGATGGCCTTTGTTTACTCTTGGGATAACAACCTAGCTCCCTGGTTGGTGCGACCGAGTAATCTCTCCCGTGCTGTCGCAGGGGATTATCGGATTAACGTACTATTGAGTGTTGATTGAATCAGTATTTATGATTTAGTTGAAAACCAATAAAGGGTATATCTTTCGATTTTAGGAGGGCAAAATTCAAACTCCAAATGAAAAATTACATCAAATTGATGTGTTTTTGAACTGAAAAAGAGTTTTATTTCTGAAATTAAGATTGTACTACAAGGAAGGAACAAGGAAAAGGAAACATGATTATTATTTATATAACAGTATAAAACGAATTGGCCATAAGGGAGGGATCGAAATAACGTTTGATGTATTTTGTTGTTGATTTTGGATAATAAAAGATGGTCACGTCGAACAAAAATAAAAGAAAGATAGAAAGAAAAAGAAGGAATTCAAAAAAAGGGGGACGAGGGTAGAGCAGGGCGGGTTTAGTCAAGGAAAACTGATGAAGGAATCGGGGAAACTGAGAATATAATTCGAGAGAAAATTAGGATCATGGAGGAAGTGAGAGAGGATGGAGGGCCCAACTGAGAGAGAGACGGATAAGATTAAGATTTCATTTGCACGCGAAATTATAATAAATAAATCAGTCAATCAAACAAAAATAAAGGAAACGTTCATATTCGGAGAACGAATTGGCCATAAGGGAGGGATCGAAATAACGTTTGGTGTAGTTTGTTGTTGATTTTGGCTAATAAAAGATGGTCACGTCGACGAAAATAAAAGAAAGAAAGAAAGAAAAAGAAGGAAAAGGGGGGACGAGAGGGATAGAACAGGGCGGGTTTAGTCAAGGAAAACTGATAAAGGAATCGGGAAAGTGAGAAGATAATTCGAGAGAGAATTAGGATCAAGGAGGAAGTGAGAGAGGATGGAGGGCCCAAGAGAGAGATGGATAAGATAAAGATTTCATATTTGCGCGCGAAATTATAATAAGTAAATCAATCAATCAAACAAAAATAAAGGAAACGTACATATTCAGAGAAGAATCATATACGGGGAAAAAAAACAACAAAAAACATTAATTGATTAAACCGGAGTAAAACGACTAACCGGGTCTTATTTTTTTATATTTAAAAAAATTTTTTTTTATGGATTGCAGGAAAATTGATCGAATACAAGGGTTCGGGCCCCCCTATTGCTAGCCCCCGTGGATTGCTGCCACGGGGCTTGCTGCTAGTATACTGTTAAAGGTAGTATCAGCCTTTTTCACAAATTGCGAAAACTATTAAAATGCAACTTTGCATAACTGTAGAATATGATCGACCTATACTGTCTATTCAATCTTACTGTCATAGGTTGCCTAGATCAGTACTACGAAACGAAAATCTGACTACCAATCTTGACCAGCGCTCCATCAACATCGTTGATATTACAGCGCGTGCGGCACCGACCGCACACAGCAATATACACACGGCGCATCAGCGTGCACTGTTCTCTGCGCTAGCAGTCAACGGTTCGCACCGTACGGTATATTTTTCGAGGTTCGAAAAAATAGGAATGAATTTTGATAATCGCAATATAATGACAAACATACACATTTGAGCTTAATCATGTTGTGGGAAGATATAGTCATTGGTATACTACTATATCCTCTCAAAAACTAGAAATTTAATATTTTTGCCTGCAAAAGGCTGACACTACCTTTAAGAAAAGACTTAGCATTGTCTCCTTTTCTTTCTTCATAAAATTTGTATTTCTTACTTTTGTTATTTGATATATTGCTTGTTATTATTATTGTAATTAATCTGTGAAGTGCTTAGAAACATTCAGTAGTAACCGCTATATAAATGTACTTTATTATTATTATTATTAGGGGATAATTTAGTATGTGGATTTCATATATTCCAGTAATATTGTATGATGGAACTAACTTTATATCATAGTAAATAGACCCCTAGATCTTTGACCATGCCTAACCTGATTTTATCTTTGCCAAATTTTTGGATATTGTGACGTATATTGTTACTCCATGTATTTATTGTTATGAGCTTTTGTGCTCACCAATTTATTGTTATTACGCATGAGCGCAATAAGGCAAATGATAGAATCGATACTCTCTCCATTCATTTAACATGGGCTTTACCCTACAAAAACTGAAAACCACACATTATTTTATATTCTTATATACATAAAAAAAAATGAATCTTACCCTTAGTTGATACTGCAGCATACTGGTCTTGGATTCTACCTGTGTAATGGAGAAATAAAAGAAATACTAATTTGTGTAAATCTTGAAACATCAATAAATATGTTGTAGATGTATGCATACAAAGGATTGTGATGGCCACAAGAATGTCCCCCAATATTTGAATTGCAGTCAGAAGTCTAAGCATGCACTTTAAATTTCTAGGAATACAATTTCATTTCCAAATGCATTATGTTTAACTAAATAATTTTAAACTTTTTCCGCAACTAGAAAAATAACCATAGATTTTTTACATGTTTTACATCAAAAAGAAATTAGTCTTACCTCTACTTTGTTCAGCGTTCTCTTGGAGTTTACCTGTGTTAATTGGGAAATAAAAGGACTAATGAGTATAAATTTTGAAACATCAATATGGTATAGTTGTAATCATACACATGTAGACATGAATTCTTGTTATTGACAATAACCCCAAAGCTCACAGGGTAAATTTGCTGTCCACTCTGTCCCCTACCTAGCAACCCCTTTTTACGACTCTCCAATGCTCATAATGTCAAGCACATTTCAATAAAAAACAACCATTTTGCCCAGTGCAAATTTAATATTCAAAATCGTTCTTGGGAACAATATTGATACACAAGTGATTCAGACAAAGGTATTATCCAAATTCAAAGTGAAATTGTTCTGGTCACGACATTGAAATGTGGAAGACACTGTCTAAAAGTGACTTGGAAATGTTGATAACAGTTCTTCTAAGCATTACTTTGTGCTGAGAGGAATTGCCAAAATTATAAGAAATTAACTCAATTCACCTTCGAGTCACATGCACTTACTCATCACAAATGCATGGACGGGGCAACACAATATATTCGGGTCCCTAACATTTAACCGTTTTGAATACCATAAGGGCAATTGAAAAGCGATCTTTTCAGGTGGAGCTTTTTATCATATTCTTCCCAAATAGCATGAAAATTACAGTAAAGCTCACAACAATTTTCTCCATCTTTCCCACACCTTCCCACTACACTCTTGGATATATACAATGTATAAGAACTTTCATTACCTGCTCTATAGCGGAGATAGCAGCAGCATAAAATGAAGAAGGTCAGCACGGAAAAAAGAAAGGCAAAAATAATCATTTCTGGCCTGAATGATTTACCAGTACTCTTTTGAGGTCCACCAGGTGCTGCAAATTGAAAGTTTTGAAAAATTCTGTGTAAAGATCAAGAACGTCTTGAATACCATGGCTATCCTCTGATATATGTTTGAGCAAGATGAATCAGAAAGTAAAACACCCTGTTTTATTCCTAATTTCATGCCAGATAGAAAGATTATACAGTGGAAATACTGTACAAAAATAGTGTGGCATTTCTATTGTACTTTGTATTGTATACCGAGTAATTAATTTGGAACATTACTGTCAGTTCAACACAGTATTCTATTTTTCTTGATAAGTTAACTTTTTAGTTTTAACTCTGAGGAAAAAAAAATTGTTTATAAAAATATAACAAAAAGCATTCACAACTTGGCGTCTTGAATGCTGTTAATGACAAAATAAAAAAAGTTACTCAGAAACTAAAGGCACAATGCACGTTGAAACTTTTTTTATTCAAAACTCTCCCCCCCTGACATTGAATTCCCAGGTTTGATATAATGACCCTATCAACCCCCCCCCAGAACATGGTATTCAATCTACACTGTAACACCATACATAAACAATGTACATGTACACTTCCGTAGCAGTTTGGTTTCTTTTACCCGGGAGCTTCATAAGTAGCTACGTGTACATTTAGAAGACTAAAAAATGTCAAAAAGTTTCTTCATACCATATTTCTGAAAGGATCATGTCATTCCTGAAATTGTGCCAAGTCAGGAATTGATAACTATGTGATTTGCCTTTTATTTAGAAATTAATAAATATTCTTACTTAAAGGCACCTATTTTCTAAGTTTTATTTAGCTTACATGGGACAGTTCAATACAAAATAACTTACTGACATCAGCCACTGTCACAGGCACAGAAGAGGAGGTAGTTTGTTGTGATGTATGTGAATTTGAGGTTGTTTCCACAACGGGGCAAGGAGAGGGTTGGATACTTGTAGGAGCCGTGTCGTTTATGCATACTCTGTTACTAGTACGACTACAATCATGACCTTCTTCCGCCCCGTAGTCACAGTCTTTACATAAATAACAAATACATGTGCAGTTGTTTACACCTGAGGTGTAGCTGATATCGTTGCAGATCTGGCACCTGAAATATTTGAAATTGAGACAATTTTTAAAGAAGTTATACAGATAGAAAGAAGCATCATGAATGATGATGATGATGATGATGAATTGCAAATGGAAATGCATGATGCATACATAGATACTTTATAGTAAATACAATTAAAAAAAAAAAAAAAAAAAAATTCAGCACAAAAAAAGAAAAAAAAATGAAGAAAAAACAAAAACTATAAGAGTCTGATTGTGAGTTGATTTAAGTCAATATTCCATGAGCACTGTATATATACCAGATAAAGTTTTTTTTAAAGTAGGGCATGTGCCATAGTGCACAGTATACAGCTATCTACATGTAACTTACATACAGTTTAAGGATGTTGCACAGTTATGTTTCTGCGCATCTTGACCGCGCATCCTGGGAGCGCATTTTTTACTACGTCACAATGGAAAGATATTCAGCGCTCATGGGCGATCCAGCGCTCAAAGAGTTAAAAGAAATGAACTTTATAAATATGTTATTTATTCCTCCTTTTTGTTCATTATTTACCTAATTGCAGAGATATGTAAACCATTTATGTTGGTGCATGTTCGTGTTATTCTAGAGATTGCGATGGATATGAAATGAATTGTAAATGTTTGGGAGCAATAAGTCAAAATTTAAATAGAATTTTCACATTTTTGCATATTTTGGGCGCGTTTTGGTGGTTTTTAAGTCGACTCGCCACTATTACAGCGCCGATATTTTGAAAACCAGCAAATGGACCCCTATTTTTTAATGTTCCTACTCTTTTAGTTTATATTCCTCTACAACTTGGCAAATTTTGATGAAATTGACATGGATTTCGAATGTTCGTGAGCATGATTTTGAATCAAGTGTAATATAGATTGGATTCTCAGACTTGTTTGATGTTTTCGGCGCGTTTTTGTGGTTTTCAAGCCAATTCTCAACTATTCGGGCTCCGATAGCTTAAAAACGAGCACAGGGACCCCCTCTTTGAATGTTTCTACCCATTGAGTATGTATTCCTCTACAACTTAGCAAATTTTTGTAAAAATGACATGGATTTTGAATATTTGGGAGCATAATTTTGAATCAAGTGTAATTTAGAGTGGATTTTCACGCTTTTTGGACGTTTTTGGCGCATTTTTGTGACTTTTCAAGCCGATTCGCGAGTATTCGGGCGCCAATACATGTAGTTCGAAAACGAGCACATTGACCCCCCTCTTTTAAAGTTTCTACATATTTATGATGAATCTCTCTACAACTTTGCAAATTTTGATGAGATTGTCATGGGTTTATAAAAAAGTGCACCTTAAACTATACGTTTTTATTTTCTTGTAGATTTTTTGCCACATGAGGGCGCTGCTGGCTCGAAAATAAGTACAAATGTGCCAGTTTAAAGAATGTCCCCATCTTTGTTATAAACTTCGTAACAAATCGGGAAGGTTTGATAAAGTTTTATACAGTTTTGACAAAGTAATGACGATATTAACTCGTTTGTTGCAATCGGGAGGTCTAACAGAGGCCAATTTCATAAAATTTGCGGACTTTACATGTCATCCAAATATGGCAACTTCAAAGTCCCGTAGCAAAAAATCAAGTACATGAACCTATATTATTTTTTGCATTTTTGGCATACATAGATACCAAAGTAACTCTGTGCAAAATTTGGTGAAAATGACATGGACTTCGTTTCAACTGTGCAACGTCCTTAAGCCAGAAGTTTACATACACCAAGGAAATTCAATGAAAATCGTACACTTGCAAAAACATCATAAAAATACTTTATCTTAACAAATATCTGTCCTATGTTGACAAATTCGGTATCAAACAAATAAATATATCATGCTCCTTTATCTCACTTAAATGTAAACAGGAGATAACAAATAACTTGTCATTTTTTTCTTTAAAAAAAAAAAATTTTGCTATTTTTATGTGTTGATATAATAGATTTTTTTTTTGTGCTCAATTTGGTGCCCTTTTAAGGTCAGTTTGGCGCCCCTTTGAAGTCATTTGGGCACCCTTTTGGGCACCTATCTGAGGGGGGGGGGTAGTTTGCAGGCTCAAACCCTTGTTGTTCGCTTACTAGGGTCTGAAGTAAAGAACTAGATTCACTCGTGTACTGTAGCTCCTCTCAATATTTGACACGGACAGTGAGTTTGGAGGCTAGTCTCCACTCTAGACTGAAATTTGTTTAAGTGTCAAATTGAGTGTGTGCTTGCAAAGTAGTGGGGGGGGGGGGCGGGCCCCGAAAGCCCCCCCCCCCCCCCCCCCCCACCCAGAATACATGCATGCTACACTCATCT
>CALNVZ010000970.1:3626-19403 GCA_940671915.1 Paracentrotus lividus
TCTTGACAGCTACCAAAACACCCCAGTCTTATTAGGGCTAAGCACACCCATGTTAATAAAATTTCATTCCTTCAATAGCCAATCAGAGAATCTCAACTGTAAAAGATAACATGCAATAACGAAAATACAAGTAATAGCAAGATGGCAGTCCTTCAATAGCCAAATAGTATTTTAAGAATGATAAATGTTAATAATACTTGAAATAAATCATGGCTACTATTCACCTCTTCATCGTTGTCACCCAAGCTGTTTTCTATTGCATAATACTTGGGAACCACATGACATTCAAACGGCTTCTTCTTAATACTGTTATGGATGGCATTAAAAGCAGAGATAATCTATAAGAGAAAAGGAGGAAAATAAACATGATACACCACCTGGTCAGATGTTGTGTTAATATTGATGATAATAACCAGTCTCGAGTCTACACACATTTGTTTCTACTGTTTATGTAATTTCATTTATCTATATATATATATATTATTACCCTTATATATATATATAATCCCCTATATAATATATATATTGTTTATTTTTAAAGAATCAGCCAGTAGGAATATCTTCAAATGACAAGAATCAATTAAAGAAATTATCATATTATGAATAAAGAAGGACTGTCACAATATATTTAATGTTTAAATGTTACAGTACTGATTATTCATATTATTTTCTGCAGTACATAGTGTATGTTTATTGCATGACCCTCAGTACCATAAATAGGAGTATAATCTTACCTTTTTCCTTTGCTCATTCTTATCTCCTTTGATGCTTTCCCGATGTGTTCCCACAATGAATATTGGAGGAGATTTCTGGGCTGTGTCACTAGGATATTTAGTAGTGACCGAATCAGGGGCAACAGCATGGGCAAAGATTGAACACAACCAGAAATTGATGAACTGAAGACATGTCAATTCTGATTTGCTAGCTCCTTTGGCCTGTGTTTTGATTATACAAAATACACATTAAACGTTAATAACTTGTTTTTTAAACGAGGCAATAGCCAGATTGTGCACTGAAAACCTAACCTCGTCCGTCAATGGACCGACTAGCTTTAAAGCTAGTCGGTCAACACGGACTAGTTTTAAAGCTAGTCTGCCATGTTAGTCCGTCAAGACGGACTAGCATACAACTGAATCTACATCTCTCAACTTGACGGACGAGCTTTAAAGCTCGTCCGTCAAGCTTGATGCTAGTCCATCGACGTGACCGACTAGGTCAAAAAAAAGTAGGGGGTAGGACAGTTCACCCATTAGAATGACTGACTAGCTTTTGATACAAATAGTTGCAATGTCGTTTCAATGTACCTTTTCTATTTATTCTGTTTCCAAGCATAATCAAGTTGATACATTCTGAAACAAAGGTTGTTTTCGCTTGACAATCTGAAAGCTTACGAGACATAACATCTATCATGACAAGTATGCAATTCACAAGTAGGGGAGACCGGGGACAATTGTAACACGGGGCAATTGTAACAGAGGCTCCCATTCCTAACAGAAACACGCTAAAAACTTAACCTGTGTACAGAGCATGTACATTTCATTGCTCCACATGCTATTTGAGTGTAAACAGTTTTAACGGTTATTTGAACTTTTTACAGCAAAAAAACTGTTTTTTGAGCAAAAAAGTAATATTTCACACTACCCAATGTTTTTCTTCTGGACAAATATGTGGTTGAGCTATGGCTGTCATTTTTATTTATTTAGAAATGATATTCTTAGGCCTGTATTTTGCTAAAATTTCAACGATGAATACCAAAGTTAAGATCTCTCCAAACATGGTCACCCACCTCAGGGGCAATAGTATCGATAGCATTAAGTAAGTGCCTTTGCCCCGTACCTAGCCCCGAGACAATTCAGCGCTCTGCTATCACCCGACAGAGCACGTAAACTTCTGCAATAATCCCATGCCATGCATATAACAAGTGAAAAATATAATGTAACTTGAGTCAAGCATTGTCATCTTTTATTATAATTAGCTTATGTGGTTAATGTTGTTTAAATCTTGGATCTGTCAAGTGCATAGCTTTGATAAAGAAAAACAAAAGTTACATTTTCATGTGTTACAATTGCCCTGTGCGTCTATTACCATTGCCCCTGGACACGGGGCAATTGTAACACTCGACATCTTGTTTTGAAATGGTAATGGCTTCAAAATAACTTGTTGTACTTAACCCAAACCTTTTCATATGTCAAGCTAAGATATGCATATTTCATTTTATTTAGTTTTAAGCAAGTATTTAGCTTTGATAAATTTGATAGGTCAAATTTGGAAAAAACTGTTACAATTGTCCCCGGTCTCCCCTGCCGGTAGATTCCAAAATTTGTTCTCCATTCTTCAATTACAGGCTAATTGAATACCTTGTTACTATAGAACTCAAGAACCCGGTATTTCCTTACAGATTGCTGGTGAATTCCCGGCTTAGCAACAACAGTGAATAGAAGTTGGATACAATCAACATTCTCAAACAAAGGTTGTTTTTGCTTGACAATCTGAGAGCATTACGATAGCCGAAATAACATAAATCGTGACAAGTATGCTATTCACGAGTAGGTTAGAAATATTGTTCCATTCTGTAAGGCCCGGTCCCACTGACGGGAGGATTAATTGTGCATGAGTTGCGTATACAAATTTCGTTCATCCGCAACAAAAAACAAAAACAAAACAAACAATCCGCAATTCATACGCAAATCATCCTAAAGAGCCAGTGGGACCGCGCCTTATAATTACATGCTAATTGAATACTTCGTTACTACAGAACCCATGAACCGTCTATTCTTATAGATTGCTGGTGAATGCCTAGCTTAGCAACAGCAGTGAATATAAAGTGGTACAGTTGATTGAATAACATGCGCATTGCGAAAAGGACATCACTATTAAATGTATTAGTTGCATTATCTGCATGTGAATTCCATTTAATGAGCAAACTGTACAGACGCACACTGGATATACCCTGTAAAGCTTAAGATTTTTATTATAATAGCGATCTCCTTCCTGTGACATGAATGTGTGAGTACTCTTTTTTAATTCCTTATGTTTCAGTTCACAGATAGCGTTATTTTTTTAACATAGATTAATGCTATAATCACCAACGCGAAAAATTATGTCTTGCCAAATCAATTTATAAATTGTGTGTATTTACAACGATAGTAACAATCACATTAAATTATGAAAATTGAAATTTAATTCTAATAATAAATATAGGCGCCACTTTTCTTTTAGATTGCTTGTATCTGAAAGAAAAGAATATTGGATTAGAGGCGCGACTTTGGGATTCTGAAGTGGCTCTCAAGGACAAGTGTATACGCCGAAAATGTAAAAGCAGGTAGGCCTACAACAAAAAGTCATGATGATGCAAGCCATGGCGGCGACTCCTGGGCCCCGTGCCCCCATTATTTGTTAATTGCCGTAATGTTAACTAATTGTGCCTCCTGTATTAATTCCTGTCTTCTGATTTATATCATCATAATAAAATGTTTATTTATTTATTTATTTATTTTTTATTTATCATTTTTTTTGCTCAAATTCTTGTGACAAAATGCATGTTTTTAATCGTATCTTTATAATGTCTTCTAATATTTCAGATTTGACGTCTCTGACCAGTGGTGAAGCCATATTAATAACCTCGTCCGTCATGCTAGTCTGTCAAGACAGCAGCAAGAACATTGCGGCAGAAAAGCGCGACGGACTAGCTTTTACACCATGACCGACTAGCTGTAAAGCTAGTCCTGCTCAAAAGCTCGTCAGTCTGGGCATCACTACGACTAGCTTTTAGGCTAGTCCGTCAAACTAGTCGGTCACGACGGACGAGCTTTAAAATTAGTCCGTCGTGACCGACGAGCATTAAAACTAGTCCGTCTTGAAGGACTAGCTTTCAAGCTAGTCCGTAGAGACGGACGAGTTTTAAAGCTAGTCCGTAATAACCGGGTTGTGTTGAAGGAAAACTATAGTCCGTCGTGACCAACTAGCTTTAAAGCTAGTCAGTCTGGGCATCACTACGACTAGCTTTAAAGCTAGTCGGTCTACCCGTTTAGGTTTTCAGTGTGTCTTGCACAACCATGACAACATAACATGAAGGTTTCTAACCAAGTTTGATTTCCAAAAAAAGTATCGCAAATAAAATTTAACATTCACCTCAAATGACCTTTGACCTCTCTATGTGACCTCCGAAAGCACCACGACATGATGTTACCCCTGCTAAATTTATCACCCAAGTTTGTTTGCCATTCGACTAATATTTGTCAAATTATGTGTCATAAGGGAGTCTTGAACATAACGTTTGAAATAAAATGACCTTTTACCTTGCCATTTGACATCCGATGCCACTATAACATGAAGGTCCCCAAAGTGCATCTATAACCCAAGAATAGTTGCAAGGGGAGCAATGGTTGCCAAGATATGCATCATAAAAGAGTCTGGCAAGTAAACTTTAATGTTTGGTAGAAAAGTTTAGTGGAAAAGGGAGAAACAGTTCAGTACTACCATTAAACTGTAACATTTGACCTCACCATGCGACTTCCGACAGCACCACAAAATGATGGTACCCCTAGTGCATCTATCACCCAAGTTTGCTTGCCATTGGACTATGAGTTGCCAAGTTATGCATCAAAAGAGAGTCTTGCAAATAAACTTTAAGGTTTGTAATGCGGCGGTCACAACTCGTTGTACAATGTAGGCTACGGGGCATGTGCCATCAACGTAGCCTGCGTTGCATGTGCAATGCACGCACAGGTCCTGGGTCAACTTCTGCGATTCCTGCGTTTCTGTAATAAGGGTATTGTAAAAACTTTCTGCATGTCGTACATGCATTGTACCTGCGAGGTACCTCCGCTGCACGAATTTTCTACGAAATCCATCGTAGGGAGTTGCACGTCGAAGGTACGGCGAGTTGTGACCGCTGCATTACAAAAAGTCCTGCAGGTACTCTATAACAATGTGACCTCAAAAGACCTTTGACCTCACCATGTGACCTTCGACAGCCCTGCAACATCATGGTATCCCTAGTGCATATACCACCAACGTTTGGTTGCCAAATAATGCATCATAAGAGTCTTGCAAGTAAAGTGTGACGGACAATCGCCAGACAGACGCTGGACGAACGGACGGATGGAAAGAGGCCATTTAAATCCCTATGTCTTGCCTTCACCTCCGGTGGGCAAGACAAAAGTAGAGGACTTAGAAAGAATTAATGTGCCTTTTCATTCTAAATAAATCTTTTATGAACAAGTGAGATTTCCTTAATTGTCTTTATCCATTAGATTGACAGTTTCCGAGTTCGTTTATGCTGGTGTCACACGACGCGTTGGCCCATTGTTTGCCACCGTACTGGCCAGATTTGTGCACACGGCGGCACACGGTGAGGCACACGGTGAGGCACACGGTGAAGCGGTTGAAGCCCGTCCAACACGTTCATGGGAGCTTGCTGGGCACCCATTCCCGATAGGATTTTCAAAAACGGTCGAACTGTTGCTGGGTTCTTTCTGGGTGATGACTGGGTATTTCAGAACGGTCTTAAACCAGACCAGTCGTTAAAAGGGCAATAAAAGGACTGAATGAGGACGCCGCAACCATTACATGCCCATTTGCAGGACGGAGATGGACAGTGGTGAAGTTGGGCAACATGAATTGATCACCCCCCCCCCCTTTCCGCATTAAGTACGCCCCCTTGTGGCTAAACTTGCAAACTCCTAGTACATGAAAACTTTACGTGAAAACTACGTTTTTAAATCGGTTGTCCCCTTGATTGTTTACCAACAAGATCAATCAATAACTGAATGAATTGAGTTAAAAATGAATACCCAGAGTAATATTTTACAAAACAAATAAGTATTATATAACATGAGGAATAAACAGGGAGATAAATATCAACTTTGGGGACTGCTTTACTCAGAAATTATAGTTTATACGGGGCCTATATTTTGTCGCATTTGTTTCATTTACTTTAAGACGCTGTTTCTGTTTTCAAAGAAATTCAGTTCTGATTTAATTATTTACACTTTATAATAGATTTTATAAAATATCGAATTGGATTGGTTTGCAATTTGCAATATTTTTATATCTAAGAGTTCTGAAAAGGCAGGAAAACCTGAAAGGATTTTTCCCCCACAAAGTTTCTTCACTTTGAAATAATATTATTTTGTATGTCTTGATTATATTGATAGGGGGTCTGTATTTTGGTCTTTGACCTTCCAATATTGTCCCATCATTATTCAAACAAGAACCATGGGGTAGGAGTCGTTCCACACGGATCACTCCATCCATTCATATACACATATATTATTATTTATTTCTTCTAAAGGAGGGGCGGGCGAAGAGAGGGGGGGGTAAAGGCCTGGGAAATGCCTGGGTAAGTTTCTTTTTGTACTTCCAATTCTGTTTAGGTTTCTTTGAAAAGTGGTTCCATTTTGGTATGTCATTGACATAACTACATACCCTACTGAAATTAAATTAATTACATGAATTATATAAAATATATGGCAAACAAAATTCATAATATTTGTCAATCTTAGCAGCAGTCTCTCAGATATAAATTACAATGTCATTATGCATGTATTTTCTTTAATAAAAATATTATATTAAGGTATTGTCTTGTATAGTTCTGATTAATTTATTTAATCACAGTAAAATCACTCAAAGGGGTCGTGTGTAAAACAATGAAAAAGGAGAGTAAACACAAAAATGTCCAAATAGCAGAATTAGGAATGATTTAAACATTTTTCTTGATGCGATTCTATAGAGGGTTATAAATTGGCTAACAGAATATTGCAATTAAATGATTATGACAAAATATTAGAAAATTCATGATATCATGATAAAGAATAATAATAAAGTACTTTTATTATGAAAAAAATATTACATTTGATATAACAAGATTTACATATTTCAAAAGGATGGGGGAATTTTTGCAGAGAAATTGAAATAATATTTGATATTAAAAATTAACATATTTTTTTTTTATGAAACGTGGGTATAAAGTATACATGTAATTTGGGCAAACATATTAGACAAAACTATACTGGAGCTTATTACATGTATTAGGAAAGTAGATAAATGTTTTTTCCAAAAGTGTAATTAAACTTTAGAAACTAATGTCAAACAAAACAAAAGAATAGACATTAATTTAGATAAAATGTCCATGAAAGGCCCCAATTTTAAATTCTTCTCCCCGATAACGACAATAAAAGTATTTCAGATTATAATGTATCTTTTAAAAGCTGCATTACCATTCCTCTCTGGGCCTGTGAAGAGAATGACACGAGATCGAGAGCTTCACAAACGAAGGGCGGTTTGAAGACACCATATACGTGATTTGAAAACACCATAATGGTAGATCCACTAGTCCAGTCCACCACCGTGCATGACCACTGTGTGTATGGGTGTGAAGCATTTGTTCCGTCCTTACACCATCCCCATACCGCCATCACAACGCCATCATGCCGCTCTTACACCGGGTCTCCATCGACCCAAAATTTTGAGCATGCTCATAACATTCGCCCAGCATGAACCGAAGGCAAAATCACGCGAACATTTTTGACGGGTCATCACCGACCCACAGTGTACAATTGCCGGGTATCCTCCGTGTCACACCGTCTGCATCAATCTGTTTCGCACGGTCGCGAATTGTAGAAAATGGTGAATTACCCGGCGAAGAATTTTTTTTTGGTTTTTCTTGTCAGAGAGCGGTAAGGCCGGTGGACAAGCAGTAATCGCACGGACAAAAGGAAAGCGTGGACTACATATGAGGACAGTCAGCCCGGTACCAGGCTAGCTAGACCCGGTAAAGAACGATACAGACCCGATGAAAATGATGAAGAATGCAAAGTGGCCGGTGTCGTTCTATTGCCGTGTTACAAATTTTGGTTTTTAGCGGAAACACCCGAAAGTGAAAAAATAATACACTCAAAATTCGCATACTTCGCATATTATGCAGAAACTAATGAAAATGATTGCGAGCGCGAAGCGCGAGCCGGAAATTTTGCCTTATAATAACATTTAGCATCTTATTTGACATACATTTTACCTCTTTATTAGCTTCACAAGCTAATCACTACATAAAAATTGTTCATTTTTAAAAATCGAAGGGGGACGATCCCCCCATAAAAAATCGAGGGGGGGGGGACACGTCCACCCCCCCCTTCTCCCTGGGATTGCCGCGAATGCTCACGACAGAAAAAAATATATACATATCGGAGACGTCCTGGAGTATCTGAGTCGCGGGGACGAAGTGAGATACCACCTTTATGGTGGTATCTAAAGGTTTTTGCCATGAGACTGATTTGAGACTAATTTGGGATGGGTTTGATACGGTTCACATTTTTGTCGGGGAAAGATCTAAAAGTGGTCGCACAGACGTCTCATGAACCTCCGTGACATCTCATGAGTCGAGGGAAAATAAAACATGCTAACGAATGTGTGTGGTTTTTTTTTTTGTTTTGTTTTGTTTCTGTCGTGGAGACGTCTCTGATGATACATAAAACAATTATCGGAGACGTCTCCGAGTGTTCAAGTCTCAGAGACATCTCCGCGACGTCAGATACCACCTATACGTCCATAATTTCTACAGAGGAGAGAAACACCATTATCATATTCAACTGAGAATGTAAACTAATGTTTTCTTTCAAGACTACTGAATTGTTAATGGCACTTGACATAAAATAGGCCCACTCGATTTCCTTTTTTGCATATAGTAGTGTGTTGCTATGTGAGACAAGAAACGTGTTTGTCAGTCATAGCAACAACTAGTTATGCAAATTGGATTCAAAATACTAAACGAGTAGTTCATTCAGGCAATTGGTTCCGCCCTGAATCTGAGACCTTTGTCCGTTGTCATTGTGCTATGTCAGCCATAACCTGGAACCGCTAAGCTTCTTAAAGAAAAGATAATCCGTGCTTTGATAATATACCTCGTTAAGCATGGATTACCCTTTTCATCACAATAAAATAATTTCCCGCTCCATTTAAAATATAGCAAGCATACATACATACAACATGTACACAAAAAATACACACAAAAAGACTGGAAACAAATTCCACCATTCTTCAGAGGTCCATATTATGTATAATTATTTGATAGATGTAGGGATTTTGAGGCCGAGTGGATATTGTTAATGAACATTGACGTTTTATTGTTTATGTGTATGGCTCTGTAAACAGTTGAACATTTAAATAGTGGAAAATTTATATTTTACCCCTTCCCATTATTACAACTTTTGCCCCTCCCAAATAAGAAAAAAAAAAAGAAAAAAAAATAGTAATAAGAAAAAGATTGATGCACATGCACCTAACGTGAGACTTTTGCGCATACATGTAGCGTCGGAAACCAATTCAACGTTTCATTGCTTTTGGCCAAATATGGACAGTTCACATTTGTGAAAGAAAAAAATTTGTGGAGCTATTTAGGAGATTATTTAAAAATAATAAAACTACGAACAGATAATTTATTATATTATATATTTAATATAAAGTTATATCTATCTTTTATGTTTTACATTGTTAGAAAAAAAAGTATACTGCAGCAATAGGTCAACCACTTAAAATTATGGCAATGCTTTTCTGATCAGAGCAAGTTTCGATCAGAAAAAAAAAAAACACACACAAAGAAAACAACAAAACAAAACGAACAAACAAACACCCCCCCCAAAAAAAAACAAAAAACAAACAAACAAACAAACGATTAAAAAAAGCCTGGTCGTATCAATATTGGGGGAGTAACGATCCGGATCATAATTATAGTTAATTAAGCCTGGGTTACACCAGAACCGAATCAGCTGCGAATCCACCCGAATACACTATTCGGGAGTATTCTGTTCTCCCTCCCAGAACGAGCGAAAATTCGGGAGGGATTCGGCTAGTTTTGAAATGTTCAAAAACCAGCCAAATACCCTCAGAAACACTCCCAAATGTGTCCCCCTCAAAGTGAGATACCATCCGTAGGGATCATTATGTGCCTTTAAGGTATATAATTTATTCAGAGGGAATAAAATCATTGTCCTTTTTCAGCTGAAAATTTCCAAGCCTGTTAATTGTTCCCATCCCAGGCCACTGAATTTTTAATGAATAGGACGTGATATTTAAAAGTGCATGACAAGCGACAATGCACAACACTCGGTAGTCAAAGGATAAAGCGGCTACAATCATTGTTGCGTCATTATTTCAATGGATTTCCGGTTTTATCTTGTGCGTTTCAGTGCACTAGAAACTTCCAGCTGTATGGAAGGTGCACACGTTTTGGAGGTTTTTTTCATGCTGGGAGTTTTTTCTCGTACGGTGCTATGTTCGATTCTATTGTCAATCGCCGTACAACTCTAAACCCCGTAGCAGAATACGGGCCATTGTGTTTACCGTTGATACGACAATAAAAAATGTGAATTGGAAAACTTTCACATACATGCCCATAATTAATATCAAACATGGCAATAGTGTTTAACATTTATTACATGTATATCCCAATTCATCTTATCCCTATGTAATCATCATAATTTTATGATACAGCATAATAATTCAAATCAACTTACTTCTCGATATTTCTTGTCTCTATATTCAGGCTGAACAACAGAATGCAGACTTTTACTTAGATCAAACACGATCACATACACAGCTCGCCAAGTCAGAAACACCTATAAGATATAATTATAATGACAAGAAAAATGAGCTGTGTTTCTTATGCCTCCAACCTGTGTGACCATGTGACCCTTTACTTACATGAACACCCTCCAAAATGTAATGAGCTTGTCTTCTCAAGGTGACAAATACTATCCCTTAATTTGAAGTTCTAAACTGGTTCTTTAGATATCACAAAACAAGATCGAAACATGGAATTGCATAAGTTGACCTCAATAACCTTTGCCCTTTGAGCTACATTATCCTAAATCCCATCAAATTGTCTTCCTATGGTGATAAATGCTATCCTCTAGTTAGAATTCCAAATACTAAATTACCCCTCGTGCAAGTCTATATACATATAACCCAGCATAATATATTCTAGAGTATCCACTATTTTATTATAATAGATTGAACACTCTGTTAGTTACATGTCATGATAAATGAATAATATTTAACTAGATGTTGCTGGCTTCTTTTTATAACATCCAGGTTCATTGAACAACAACAAAATAAAACCTTCATAAAACCATATAGGCATTAAATGTTTACCTGATGAGTTGTATAGTAAACATCCTGACCAGCAAAGTCCCAGATACTAAGCGAGAGTGTGTCATCACCACTGTCGTCAGCTCCAGTCTCCTCATAATTGAACAAATACATGAAAGTTCACTTATATAAAAATTCAATGAAAGCCTTTTCAAGTAAGCAATGATTAAAAAAAAAGACATGTAAAATATAACAAAGACATGATAATTAAAATGTTACTTTATGAATCAATGAAGATATTTCATGTACATGTATAAAATTCGAAGTGGATATAACTACCTTTTTGCGACCCTGTTCCTTCAGTTCCTTCTCAACCAGGTCTTCTAAGTTAGTAGACATTCTGTCATCAACCTTGGGAACCTCAACCTTATGTGATGCTTCCAAACTGACAAACTTAACTGAGAATTCAAATTTAGAATAGGTAGGACCATATTGCATGTACATGTATTATAAGAATATTTCAAAAATTATAAACACAACACAAAAAGAAAGTTCCCCCTATTTCAGATAATAATTTTTGAACCAGGAGGAATTTAAAAAGTCTAATTATATGTCCATTCAGGGAATTTAATTAACTACAATGGAAACGAATTTTAGGAAAAATCATCAAGTCATGCTTCAGTGAGCAATGGTTGAATGCAAAAATGTCATTTTTTGAGGTTCACAAGCCTAAAATCACAACTTTGAATCAATGATAACGGACCCATTTTCAGATTTTAAACATTTTACACCTCAGAATGTATGCAAAACGTGCTTCCCTATATACGGAAACGAAATTTGCGTCAAATTTCAGGGTTGAGTGAGCATGCAGAAAAAAATTGCCCAAACTGCCATTTTTACTTCTTTGCCGTGGTATATTCGATCAAATATGATGGAATTCCTGTATTGGAAGTGTATGCAACCAATATCCATTCATTCACGGTTGAATGAACCCATCAGACAACCAAAAAAATAGGCCATTTTAGAATTACGAAGAGTCATTGTAGTGATTTTATGCACTAGAAAGCATCTCAATAACATTTTTTTGGTTGTATTTATATTCTTTGGGCACTTGTCAATGATCCTATGGCATTCATTTACAACTTCATGCTTCAGTGAGCACGTGAGACTGGAAAAGCCCTTTCTCACGTACGGACGAAAATTCAAATTCTTACTTTGATTGAATATAACAATTCTTTTCGGGGAGTACCTTTGATTCTATTTTCATAAAAATCCCGATGTTTCACGCCTCAGTGGCCAAAAGATACAAGAAAATCATTAATTATATGTCCATGTAGGGAATTTAATTAGCTACCAGAGGAGCGAATTTTAGGAAAAATCATCAAGTCATGCTTCAGTAATTAATGATCGAATGCAAAAATGTCATTGTTTGAAGTTCACAAGCCTAAAATCACAACTTTAATTCAATGATATCGGACCCATTTTCAGAATTTAAACAATTAACACGTCAGAATGTATGCAAAACGTACTTCCCAACATACGGAAACGAAATTTGCTTCAAATTTCACGGTTGAGTGAGCATACAGCAAAAATTGCCCAAACTGCGATTTTTACTTCTGTGCCATGGTATAATCGATCAAATGTGAGGGAATTCCTGTTTTGGAAGTGTATGCTACCAATATCCATTCATTCACGGTTGAATGAACTCATCAACCAACCAAAAAAATAGGCCATTTTAGAATTATGAAGAGTCATTGTAGTAATTTTATGCACTAGAAAGCATCTTAATAACATTTTTTTGGTTTTATTTGTATTCTTTGGGCACGTGTCAATGATCCTATGGCATTTATTTAAAAATTCAGGCTTCAGTGAGCACGTGAGACTGGAAAAGCCCTTTTCTCACGTACGGACTAAAATTCAAATTCTTACTTTGATTGAATATAACCATTCTTTTCGGGGAGCACGTTTGATTTTATTTTCATAAAAATCCCGATGTTTCACGCCTCAGTGGGTACAAGATACAAGAAAATTATGAAAATAAGAAGAAAGTTTCGGGCTTCGTCATGGTTCAGTGACTTTTCGAATACGTAATCTGAGTAACGATCATGCTAGTTGGAGACCAGTAGAAGCTATGTGCAAAGTTTCATAAAATAATTCACAGTCAAATGGACAAAAACTGACAGTTAAAATATGCCGAATTTCACTTTTGTTAAACTTTTGTTAAACCTCTGTACATAAAGTCAATGGATGAGGAAATCAATACCTGACAAATGTGAAATTCGGCCAATTTCATTGATGATTATTGTTAATTCTACCGTGAGTTATGTCATGAAACTTGGCACACAGCTTCAACTGATCTCCAACTAACATGATCTTGATTCAGATTACGTATTCGAAAAGTCACTGAACCATGACGAAGCCCGAAACTTTCTTCTCATTTGCATGATTTTCTTGTATCTTGTGCCCACTGAGGCGTGAAACATCGGGATTTTTGTGAAAAAAATAAATCAAAAGTACTCCCCAACAAGAGTTGTTATATTCAATCAAAGTAAGAATTTGAATTTAAGTCCATACGTGAGAAAAGGGCTTTTCCAGTCTCACGTGCTCAATGAAGCATGAATTCTTAAATAAATGCCATAGGATCATCGACACGTGCGCAAAGAATATAAATAAAAACCCCAAAATGTTATTGAGATGGTTTCTAGTGCATAAATTTACTACAATGGCTCTTCGTAATTCTAAAATGGCCTATTTTTTGGTTGATTGATGGGTTCATTCAAGCGTAAATGGATGGATATTGGTTGCATACACTTCCAAAACAGGAATTCCCTCACATTTGATCGATTATACCATGGCAAAGAAGTAGAAATCGCAGTTTCGGCAATTTTTGCTGCATGCTCACTCAACCGTGAAATTTGAAGCAAATCTCGTTTCCGTATGTTGGGAAGCACGTTTTGCATACCTTCTGACGTGTACATTGTTTAGAATCTGAAAATGGGTCCGATATCATTGAATCAAAGTTGTGATTTTAGGCTTGTGAACTTCAAAAAATGACATTTTTGCATTCAACCATTAATCACTGAAGCATGACGTGATGATTTTTCCTAAAATTCGCTCCTATGGTAGCTAATTAAATTCCCTACATGGATATATAATTAGATTTTTAAAATTCCTCCTGGTTCATAATTTTTTGATATCTGAAATAGGGGGAACTTTCTTTTTATTTTGTGTTTAGATTCCAGCTACATATACTTTCTCAACTGATTTGCATTCATATTTAGTGTTTATATTGTGTACAAGCGCTGGGAGGCAGCTTGTACATTGCTCTTCATTTAACTCAGGATTTTGACTTTTTCCAGGAGTCTAAGCAAGTATGTATGTTGATCTTCCTACTTATAAGGGTACATGGACACTGCTAGATAAATTTGATTGCGCTATGTACATGTATACTCATAAATATGTTTCAATGTAATATTTTCTATATTTGTATTATTCTATGTTATACTATAATTATGTAAAGCGCTATGGTACCAGCGTGAAATAACTTTTCTTAAATACTAATATTATTATTATTTTATTTGTATTTGTGTGAATCAAATGACAAAATTAATTTTCATAGAAAATATATTCAGTTCAAATCAATTCAAATAATATTTTGGGTGTAGTTAGATAAGATAAGATTAATTTATACAGTGCGTCCCAAAAAGAACTATACACTTTTGATATGGCTACCAAATAAAAAATATACGATTCTTGGATAAAAGGTTTGTATGTATATACGACTCATATCCTCAACTATCATTATCACACCAAAGATTCCGAAAATAACGCATGCTTCAGTGAGTAATGCCCACTTTTGTAAAGGACACAAAAATTAGCCTGTGCAGGAATTCACTATTCATTTTGCACCTGGTTATGGAACGCCATGAATGAGTCAAAATTAACGATGGAATAAATCAGCCAACAGAGTCAAAGATTAAAAAAAAAACTAATATGATGCAAAAATGTTATGTTTCACCATTTGTTTTCATATCATTGATTTATACTTTGACTTCAATTTATTTTTGTCTTTGTTGGCCGATCGATTCCATCATTAATTTTGACTCCTTCATGGTGTTCCATAACCAGGTGTAAAATGAACAGTGAATTCCTGCGCAGGCTACTTTTTATGTCCTTTACAAAAATGGGCATTACTCACTAAAGCATGGGTTATTTTCGGAATTTTTTGTGTCATGATGATAGTTGAGGATATTAGCCTTATACAGTGCGTATCAATAAAAACGGGACAGTTTTGAAAAGTCTGTCAAAATTTTGTTTCAAATCATGATGTCTATATTTTTATGTTAATAGATGCTCTGAAGTCTTATCTTTCAAATGCAATTACAAAAAATGAGTTTCGTTCATGCTTGAGTCCACACAGAACATTTTTGTCGGGGGCTCAAAAAACGGCTTGCGCACAAATGGAAAAATTGATAATTACGATCATCAGACTTCTTGCTAATAAGCAGTCTTTCTCTAATTTTTTTCTTTATCTTTGCCATTTTTTTTACGAATTATGATTTGAAATTCATTTACAAAGCTATTTATTTACATTAATTGTTTTGTTTTTGTTTTCGTTTTAATGTGTTATCTTTTTACAATAAATATTCCTTTAAACCTTTTTTTTTTGTCAACCCATGAGAAAGGGGATTT
>CALNVZ010000970.1:19463-34641 GCA_940671915.1 Paracentrotus lividus
CGATTTAATCAATCATTTGAACAATCAATCAAACAGTAATCGATCAATGGATCAATCATTCAAAGAAACAAATGAATTAATCAAACGATCAATCATTCAAAATCTATCAATCCTTCATTTAATCAATCGATCAATTTATAAATCAATCCATCAATCAAACATTTAATCAAACAAACGAACAAACAAAGCAATCATTCAATCAAGTAATAAACCAACCAACCAAATCCCCTTGTCTTGGGTTGACAACTTTTTTTTTTTTTTTCAAGTTTGAGGGAATATTCAATGCCAAAAGATAACATGTTAACATGTGGAAAAAACAAAACAAAACAATTAAATTAAATTAAATTAAATAAATAGCTTTGTAAATGAATTTTTGATAGCATAACTCGAAAACAATGGCAAAGATAATGAAAGGGTTAAAGAGTAAGTCTGCTGATTAGCAAAAAGTCTAATTATCGCATTTCTCATTTTCTTCCATTTTGTGCGCAAGCCTTTTTTTTGAGCCCCCGACAAAAACGTTCTGTGTGCGCTCAAGCATAAACGAAACTTATTATTTGAAATGGCATTTGAAAGATAAGACTTCAGAGCATCTATTACAAATAAAATATAGACATAATAATTTGAAACGAAATTTTGACAGACTTTTCAAAACTGTCCCGTTTTTATTGATACACCCTGTATACATATAAATCTTTCCCCCAAGAATCATACATTTTTCTATTAGGTAGCTATTTAAAAAGTGTATAGTTCTTTTTGGGACGCACTGTATAGCGCAGTCACTATATTAATATACTCCACTGTGCTTTTATATTCCTATTGCTTATGATACATGAGCAAGAATAAATCGTAATCTACTTAAATGCTTCCCAACACAGATGCGTCTTTGATAATGACTTAAAGACAGGAACAGACTGGGCCATTCTAATTGTAACTGGAAGTTGATTCCGCAGTTTAGGAGCTGCATAGCTGAATGCACAGTCTCCAAGACTTGCCTTTGTTCTAGAGTCAGGTATTTTCAAAAGGAATCTATCCATAGAACTTCGCAGGGTATATGAGGTTGATTGTACTCTTAACGAAAGCAATTCTGAAAGATAACTAGGTGCCTGGCCATTCAAGGCTTTATACACAAGTAAGAGTATTTTGAATGTGATTCTGTAGTTAACGGGTAACCAATGTAAATCTTTCATAATGGGAGTGATATGTGAAAATTTCGACGTTTTTGTCACAAGTCTAGCACAGGAATTTTGAACACGCTGCAGTATCAAAATCTGTGAACATGGTAAACCAAACAATAACCCATTACAATAATCAAGTTTTGACTTAAACTACACTTATTTGTGTGTTTAACATTAATCATGTATATTATTAGGCTCTTTGCCATTTCATTTTTCAATAAAAACAAATAAATAGATAAAGAAGATGAATCCTCGACTGCGCGCTGTCAAAATATTTCCCCCTGCCATTGCCAGATCAGAAATACAGGAAATATTCATCTATTTATTTTCCTTTATACAAAGACATCTTTGACCTTGACATTGACCTTGCAACCCTAAACCTCTGTGACCCTTGACCTTTGACCTAGGTACTAAATAATCTAATCAGACCATCTTCCTATGGTGATGGGGACCCCGTTGTAAATAAGCTCTCGGGCTTTCATGGGTCATCCCGTCAAGCTTATGTAAATCTTGTTATACTTGACAAATAAATCAAATCAAATCAAATACACACTACCCCTAAGATTGAAGTTCACATCTCAATTTGCTCTTGAGATACGTTGTCCGCACAATTCTTCATACCCCTGACATTTTAAAAGTTTTTTTTTAATTTTGCTTTTAAATAAATGAGTTTCGTCAAACCTTTAAGTGATAAGTATGTTACCAACATCTGGACTATTAGGAAAGTTTGACATTTTGAGTGATTTGGTAGTCCCGTGGTATTTTATTGACAGATTTACGAAAAACACCATGTTCATAATTATTCATACCCTATAGGGGTGCCAAATCTAATTTATTATCTAATCATCTCGGTTATAATTACTTATTTAAATTTCCACATAACATAGTTCTTGCGAATGTCAAGAACCATCATTCATGTCTTCCATGGGTTTTGACCAATGCGTCCTCTGGAAAACATCCAGGCTATGTAAGGTTGCATTGTCTTTGAGCCATTTCTGTGAGTCTTCAACATCCCAGACACATCTCTTAAGGTATTCTTGTCATGTCATCGAATATTCCTCTCAAGATAATTCATTATGATTGCCCTGGAACTACTACATGATTAACTTGGCGGTATGTTTCTGAATTTCGTCCGGCTGACAGGTCCAATGCTGTCCCAGGTAACATTTACAAGCATACTTCTGTAATTTTTCATCCAGGATCTTTATAAAAATGTGTCCACCGGGATATCTCCTACTCTGGACAGATTCCCAGTGATACCAGCAATGATAATCCCCATCGTAGTTCTATGTGAATAACATATGCCAAGATCAGGACACTGTTCTTTAAATTGAAGGATTCATCTTTCTTTTGCCAAATTGAAAAAAAGTCCGTATCACCCGTAAATTGTAATTTTTCTCTCATCAACTTATATAATTATGGTCCAAAAGTCAAACTTCTGGTTTAAATGAACTCAAGAACCTTCCACAGGCCTCCCGGTGGATCTGACTGCAAAACTGGAGCCCGTATTGGGAAGTGTCTGTATAGATATCCTCTATGTAGTATTCGCTCTTTGGCACCTTCATCTCTGGCTGGCCAGTGGTATCCATTCCGACCTTGATTGTGATATCTTGGTTGTTGTAGGCCTCTCAGTATACTTATTTGGCAATTCAAGGAGAAACCTTGCACTTTTAGTCATGCCCATGGTAGCTTTTCCCCAAGTGTCTTACATCTGGTGCTCATGAAAGAAGCACTTGAGTGTTGAATCAGGGACTAACAAGTATGGGTAGAGCGGTTATTTTATTTCAATAACATTGAAATGAATGTTCCTGTGTGAAAAATTCAAAGTCCTGACAAGAAACCAATAACAAATGGTTTGGGAAGCTGAAAACTCACAGGATGGCTCAAAGACCATGCAACCTGACTCAGGTTTTCAACAGGACGCATGGGCCAGACCCCACAGAAGTCATGAAGAAAGACTATAGACTCTTGCAAAAAATATTTCAGATGGTTATTGAAGTAAATAACAGTGTGCCCCTGGTTATTTGATAAGAAACTGGACTTGGGTACCCCTAGGGTATGAATAATTATGAACATGGTGTTTTTCGTAAATCTGTCATTAAAATACCCCTGGACTACCAAATTACTCAAAATGTCAAACTTTCCTAATAGTCCAGATGTTGGTAACATACTGATCACCAAAAAGTTTGACGAAACTCATTTATTTAAAAGAAAAAATGCAAACAAATTAAAAAAAATGTCAGGGGTATGAACAATTTTGCGGACAACTGTATATCTCGATAATGAACTCAATACATGGAACTTCACTTCTTGACCTTTGACCTAAATAAACCATAATCTAATCAAACCATTTTCATATGGTGATACATACTACCTTTAAGTTTGAAGCTCTAACGTCAATTGGTTCTTGAGATATCGCGATAACTAACTCAACACATGGAATTCCACAATTTAACCCATGTGACACTTGACCTTTGACCTGCACACTCCAAAATCTAGTCAGATCATCTTTCTCTGGTGACACATGCTACCCCTAAAAACTCACATCTCAAACTGGTTCTCAAGGTATCGCGATAACGATCTAAATACATGGGATTTCACCATTTGACGTCTGTGACCTTTGACCTACATACTCTGAGTACAAGTCTGATTAGATCATCTTCCTATGGTGATACATACTTTCCCCAAGTTTGAAGTTGATAACTCAAGTGTTTTCTTGAGATATCGCGATAATGAAAAAAACTAGACGTACGGGCGGATAACCCGAAAACCTAATGCCTCTGGCACCACCTTCTGTGGCGGAGGCATAAAAATACACATTTTAAGCAGAAACTCTTTTTTTCCCAATTCATCCTGGTCCCGGCAGCCCCAGAGCAGCACCAGATCAACGTTGCTCTATCCCTTTCTTGTTGAACGCCAAACAGGATAGCAGCAACTCCCCATCTTTTAACGTCTTTTGGTATGACACAGCGTGGTTTTGAACGTACGATTTGCATTTCTGATGTGGTAAGATCTATGAAAATAAAATCCAAACCTTCTTGTTCTGGGTTCATACTAGCTCTGCTTTCACTATGTTTACTATCAGACTCTGGCTCAACACTCCCTGCATCCTGTATAGAAAGTTAATCATTTCAAACATTGTTCACTTAAAACAATAAATAAATTTAATCATCAAAGAAGTGTAAACAAAGACAATTAAAGCTGGGTTATAGCTTCGGTGACAAAAAGATAATAGGTATGGAACTGTTAAGTCTCATATGGTCCATATTGCACTATCCTGTATTTTGCAACACTTCTCTAAATATTGCCCCACTCTGTAAACCGTCTCCAAAAATTAAATCCCGTAAAATACATAGCAGAATCGGAACTTTTAAATAATAGTCTTAGCAATATCGACTGCAACAAATATATGTTATTGAGGAAGTTGACGAGGCGTACATAAATTCATTGATTTACTCACTAAAGAGCTCGATACCCATATACCAATAAGTGAAAAAGCGAGTAATTACAAAAGACATCCAAGATCTCCCATGGATAAATAAATCAATCCTAAGATCGATTAACCGAAAAAATAATTTATTCTATCGTTACAAAGCACATCAAACCGAATCAAACCGCAATAAATATACCGATACAAAAACATCCTTACTAATGTATTACGTCAGGCAAAAAAACAGTACTATTCAACTCAATTTCACATTAACAAAAACAATATTAAAAACACCTGGAAAATAATAAATAGCGCCATCAACAAAAATACTAAATCACGCAAGATAGAAAAAATATAAAACTCAAAATAACACAGTCGTTAAAAGATCCCGTATCGATGGCCGAATCTTTTACACCATACTTTGCCAAAATAGGACAAAATCTTGCAGACAAAATCCACCCACAACACAAATTTTCGTACCTTTCTTACTAACCCGAATCCTAATTCAATTTTTTCCTTCCCACAACTCGAGAAGAAATCATTGACATTGTAAAAAATATGAAAAATAAAAAAGTTCGCGGTCACGATGGTATAGACAATTGCTTACTTAAATCAATTATTTTGTCCATTGCAAATCCCCTAGCCCATATATTCAACTTATCACTATCCAATGGTTTGTACCAACTAATACTAAAATTGCAAAAGTAATCCCAATTTTCAAAAAGGTGATACCCTAGAAACAACAACTACAGACCAATATCCTATATTACCATCCTTTCGAAAGTCCTAGAAAAAATAATTTTTAAGAGGGTGACATCTTTTCTTTGTGGCAAATGACATTATTTGTGAATCTCAATTTGGATTCCCGCGCTAAGCACAACACTACTCACGCAATTTTAACTGTATTAACAATATTGCCCATGCAATAGATCAGCGTCTACACACTGTTGGAATTATCCCTGGACTTCTCCAAGGCCTTCGACACTATTAACCACGACATTCTTTTACATAAACTTGAGCACTATGGTGTGCGTGGGAAGGCCTTGGTAGTGGTTCAGGAGTTATTTATCAAATAGAAACAATTGTTGAATTAGATAACAAATTTTCATCGTCCCGTCCAGTTATTTGTGGCGTACTTCCAGGGTAGTCTCCTTGACCTCTGCTGTTTATCATCTACACAATGACTTTACAAAATCCTCAAAAACACTGTCTTATATCTTATTTGCAGTATTCAAATTATTTATTCACATTCCAACCCAAATCATCTTCTATCAACAATAAACTTAGAACTTCGAAATGTCTTAGAATGGGTTAACGCAAACAAACTTCTTTAAATATCTTGAAAACAAATTATATGTTTATTTGCAATACACTGCGAGACTTACCAGGCGATATCTTATTGATGGAACACCCCCTCACCAAAGTTTCATCTTCCCGATCTCGCGTTTAACTTTCGATGACAAATTAAATTGGAAATCACATACTTTAAACATTGCAAAACAATCTCCGCAATAGCGTATATGAACAAGTTAAAATACTTCTTTCCCAGTTCCACACTCTGTACCTTAAACTTCCCCTATTTTACCCTACTAACTATTGTATTATGGCATGGGGTAATTCAAGTCAATTTCATATGAAAAATAACCACGCTACAAAAAAGGGCTTTAAGAATATGCATAACACACATATACGACGCGCACACTGACCCCATATTCTTAAGTCAAAATTCTCAAGTTTTCAGACCTATTTTATTTCCAAACAGGACAATTCATGTATAAACTAAAAAACAAGAACTTCCCCACGTCTTTACAAGTATGTTGTCGAAAAACACCAAATACACAATTACCCACTACAAGACAGGCTAATTCTTATCATATCCCGCGGACTCGCACTCTTTTGCCCAAAAACTAGTTTTTTACGACCGAAAATACTGGAATTCATTAACTAAAGATATAAAGCTTCCCTGAGCTACAGCTTTCAAACAAATTAAAAAAACAAATTCTTTCAACAGTACACAAATTCAAGATGAACAAAGCAGTAACCACCCGACCACGCACACTCACCTACCCCACCCACTCCATCATCTCCGCAACTTCCTCCTTTTCTTCCTTCACTTTCTATTCTCATATTCACATACCCTTGTTATGTTCTTCCCCCTTTTACTCATGAATCACTCTTTCTCCTCCCCATCGTTATCACTTTACATTATCATTTTGTAAAATAATATGTATATATGCGTAGAATTTATATTTGAATAGCACAACATAAAATAATGGAATTGCTATGCGTTGTATTTTTTCACTTTAAGGGGCATGTAATCTACAAGCCATGCTTTTTAACATGTCTCTTATTCTGTTTTTTCTTCAAATGCAACAAGATTTTATGCCTAAGATTGTGCTTTAAATTTCAATTAATTTGTAATACGTTGTTTAAAAGTGATATGAATTATTATTTTGTTGTTGTTTTTTTCCTGAAAGAACGGAATTAATAAATACTGAAATTGAATTGAATTGAATTGAAAGATAAGTGTATGAGATCTTGTTATCTTCCTTTCACAATATCCAGTAAATTTCATTGTAAATTTTAGAAAGAAACATATTGTAATTATCAATTAAGTCCTTTCCTGAACGGTGTGGGAATATTGATATTGTTCACCCACACATGAAATATCCATTGGTTTTCTATGAGAACAAATAGTTGATCATTGCATAAGACGGGACCCAGTTTTTTTTATATCATTGTAAAATATACATGCTAGAAATAATAAATCATTCGTAACACAATAGAAAAACTGACCAAAGAAAATGGGGCACCATCGCGATTCGAATCAGAGACCTCCTAATTACTAGTCAGGTGCTCTACAAGCTCACTAAAAACCTTACCTCGTCCGTCAATTGACGGACTAGCTTTAAAGCTAGTCGGTCAAGACGGACTAGTTTTAAAGCTAGTCCGTCATGTTAGTCCGTCTCGACGGACTAGCTTATAACTGAATCTAAATCTCTCAACCTGACGGACTAGCTTTAAAGCTCGTCCGTCAAGCTTGAAACTCGTCTGTCGAGTTGACGGACGAGCTCACTAAAAGTAGATAGACGGACGAGGTTTGCCTATAAAGTTAACGGACTAGCTTTTGATATACATACACATTTGCAATTATTCATGAAAATTATTCCAAGGTTACTGAACATACTGAAGTAGTGATTTATGATAATGCAAACGGTGTACCTATCAAGCCAAACTGCCAAAGTATTTATAACGAAAGTTTGACAATAAATTTGATATGAAATTTCTTAAATTCCTTTTTTAATATTTACTAGTACTGTGAGTACCGCCAACAATTATTGGTTGTGTTTTGTTTCTTTTGTGTAGTCTATTATTTAGAGCAATTCCATTATTGTCTGCATTGTAAATTATGTGCGTGTAAATACACGCACTTACTCCATTTATTCTGTTTCCGAACAGGATCAAGATTATTTTTAAATAATTAAATTTGTTTTGGCTTGATAATCTGAAAGTTTATTTCTACATAACAACAAGTAATCTATAGGCACGAGTATAGGCCTATAGATTCTCAATATTGTCGTTCATTATTTAATTACAGGCTATTGCTGAATACCTCGAACCCAAAAATCTCGTCTATTCTTATAGATTGCTGATGATTGTCGTTCATTATTTAGTTACAGGCTATAATTGAATACCTCAAACCCAAGAATCTCGTCTATTCTTATAGATTACTGATGAATGCCCGGCTTAGCAACAACAGTGAATGATCCACTTTCATTCACTGTTGTTGCTAAGCCGGGCATTCGTAGCCATCCACCTTTCATTCACAGACACATTCGTTGCTAAGCCGGGCATTCATCAGCAATCTATAAGAGTAGAGTCCATCCACTGAATAACATGCGCATTGCGAAAAGGACATGATCTATTATGTGTATTATCTGATTGCGAATTCGATTTTACGTGTAAACTGAAAAGATGCAGATTCAATATACACCGTGTAACAGTCCCGCCGTGTAGAATAGTAGATTTTGATCATGGTGACGGTTTCCTTCATGTGAGTACTCGTTTTTAATTCCTAATTAAGTTATGGTTAATTTCATGAACATCGTTAGCCAATTATTTGCACATAAATTAATGTTGTATAACACGCGAAACAAATTTTGTCTTCCCAAATTAATGAATAAATGTGTGTGCTTTAAAATGATAATAACAATCTCATTAAATTATGAAAATTGAATTCTAAATCTAATTATAAATTCATGTGTCACTTTTCTTTTAGATTAATTGTATCTGGATGAACTGTCTTATAAAATTTCAGATTTGACGTCTCTGACAAGCCTGTGAAGCCATATTAAGCTTATCTGTCATGCTAGTCGGTCAAGACAGAAGCAAAACCATCGATCGCGACTGACTAGTTTTTACACCTTGACGGACTAGCTGTAAAGCTAGTCCTGCTCAAAAGCTCGTAAGTCTGGGCATCACTACGACTAGCTTTAATGCAAGTCCGTCAAACTAGTCGGTCACGACGGACTAGCTTTAAAACTAGTCCGTCGTAACGGACTAACTTGACGGACTAGCTTTAAAGCTAGTCCGTAATAGCCGGGTTGTGTTGAAGGAAAGCTAGTCCTTCGTGACTGACTAGCTTTAAAGCTAGTCAGTCTGGGCGTCACTACGACTAGCTTTAAAGCTAGTCGGTCTACCCGTTTAGGTTTTCAGTGCTGAGCTTTAGTAAACCCACCCTAGGTCCATCCCTGAAACCCGTAATCTGTTCAATACTTGAGTCCCAATGGTACCCCATTTTCTTCATATTATATATTTCTCGTTACTTCCTTTTGTTGTTAAAATGTATATTAAAAAACGTTGAATCACTTCACCATGACCCCTCGCATTTACTTTAAGTTGATTTCTATGCTCCGGGTTTATGCCAGGATTCTATAGCTTTTGTTCACCGTTCATTGGAGCATTGAGTAGTTTACAGGTTTCAGGGATGGACCCAGCATTTCTTTGCTATAGCTCAGCTGGTAGAGCTCCTGACTAGCGGGGGGGGGGGGGGGGGGGGGGGGCGTTTCATGGAAGGACTTGTCGGACATTCTATCCAACAAATTTTCTCTCAACCAATCAGACGCAAGTATTTCAGTAACTTATAACGGCTTGTTATTAAAGGTGGGGTGAGTTGCGCGTAAGTTTCGGTCAAATATCTGAAGCTAGCCAGACAATTTTACCAAAGGTGTCTTTCAAAAAACAAAAGGGATTAAAAAACAAGATGAATCCTTAACCACGCACGGTGGAAATTTATGCCTCCGCCTTTGCCAGATCAGAAACATACAGCACACTCATCTATACATTTTCCTTCAAACAAAGACATCTTTGACCTTGTGACCCCAAACATTCTTAGATCATAGTCCCTCCTAAATTTTTGACCTAAATACTCCAAAATCTAATAATAAGATTGTCTTCATATGGCAATATCTAACTCAAGTATAGAATTTCACAATTTGACCTCTGTCACCCTTGACCTTTGACCTACATACTCCATAATCTCATCAAATCATCTTTATATGGCGATAAATACTCCCCTTAAGTTTGATGCTCATATCTCAAATGGTTCTTGAGATATTGCGATATCGGATTCAAAACATGGAATTTCACCATTTGACCTCTGTGACCCTTGACCTTTGACCTACAGAATCCAAAATCTATTCAGATCGTCTTCCTATGGCGACACATACTACTTATAAGTTTGAAGCTCATATCTCAACTGGTTCTAAAGATATAGCGATAACGAACTCAATACATGGAATTTCATGATTTGACCTCTGCGACCCCCGACCTTTGACCCACATATTCCAAAATCTAATCAGATCATCTTCCAATGGTGATACATACTATCCCCAAGTTTGAAGTTCATATCTCAAGTGCTTTTTGAGATATCGCGATAACGAGCAAACGGGACGGACAGACGGGCAACCCGAAAACATAATGCCTCCGGCACCACCTTGGGTGGGCGGAGGCATAAAAATAGAACAGAAGATGAAAGAAGGGTAAAACAAAGAAATATCAGGGACTAGGGTATTTATGACCCCCTTTTACACATTTCCTATTACTACCATTAAATGAGAAGTCCAATAATATTCTTATTATGTGAAAATACAGTCAGTCTTTATACCTATGATATACAAAGGAAAGTATAAACCTGTTACTTCTCATTTGAATATTAATTACCATTATGTTAACAACTTTGTGGGGCCATAACTTCCCCACGGGTTGGGGTATTTATGGCCCCTATTATCATGACTGAAATAAAAGATATTATGCTAATTAATTATGGTAATGTAAAATCAATGTTCTTGGGTATTTCTAATACACTTATCAACCACCAACAATGATTTAATCAATAATTGGTTGAGTCAAAATGTTGAAATTTTGCAGTCATAGCAATACATATATTTATGTACATAATCATACAAGTTAATGTCGCCATCTGCGCTTATCCACTGTTTATGCATTGGGGGCCATAATTACCCCGAGTGACATTTTCAATTTGATTCCTCATACAGCTGTGATATTGAAGATATTCAGGTGGAAGTTTTTATGTTGCGTTTGTTACTTCCTATTGTTTCTGTTTGAATCCAAATTTTATCTTAAATGATTTTAATTAATGATATCACACCCAAAATAAAAAGCAGACGTGCCAATTTCCAACGAACAATATTGTGATTGCGTACATTTTAGGCTCTCCTAAGCACAAAATTTAAAGTAAATGGCTTATTTTTCTCGTATAATAGTAGGAAGAGTCTATCTAGGCATGTGTAAAATTGGATTATCTTTGTGTAATGCAGTAAAGAATTATAAGCTCTCAAAGACAAAGAGGCCATAATTACCCCGGGGCCATAATTACCCCAGTCTCCCCTATACATAACATTTTATTTGAGAGAAGAGGAAAGAAAGACAAAACGAAGAAATACATCAGAATTGATAGACAAGAAGATGAAAGAAGGATGAAACATAGAAATACATGAAAATTTGGCTGAGAGAAGAGGAAAGAAAGACAAAACAAAGAAATACATAAGATATAATAGAAAAGAAGATGAAAGAAGGACAAAACAAATAAAGACATTTAAAAAAAATGATAGAAGAGAAGATGAACATAAAAATCATCACTTATTTTATTATTTACAATAAAGAATTATATATTTGCCTACTTTGCTATTCGTCCTCGAATCGCGCCTACCGACCGATACTATGACCCCGAAAATGTTTGCCCTATTGTTTCCTATCCTATATTTCCCCCCCCCCCCCCCCCCCCCCGCCAATATAAAGGGCGCCCTTCTGCGAGCAGGCTACACGGCAAAAAGCCCTCCTATAATCTTCCTCTTGTCTCTTTCCACCCTAAAACATCCATGTAGTGATGGACCGGGGGATGGAGGGCGGGATTGTAGGCAAATATATAATTCTTTATTGAAAATAATGAAATTAGTGATAATTTTTATGATTTACTTCAAAAGAATGATATATTTGCCTACTTTGCTATATGACCAGCACCGAAATGGCACTGGGAGGACAACACCTACAGTTTTAGTTGGTTATGGATGATGCCGCCGCCATGATAGGAACAACAGAGAAATTTCCTTCACTAGCAGTGACATCCTTCAGGTAATAAGTGGTAAAGGAGTTATGGCTTCTCCGATAAGCCGCCCTGCAAATTTCCTCTACGGAAACTCCCTGAAATAAGACACACGAGGAGCTGATACTCCTGGTATCGTGGGCCAGAGGTCTGAAGTTGGGTCTCTTAAGTGCCAGAGAGCAAAGGAGAGCTGATAATTGTGGAGCAGAGGAAACTGACGAACCATCCTCTAGGCCTAGATGAATAGCTGAGATAGCTGATCTATAACCACGCAGGGTAGACATTGATTTACCCTCGTCGAAAAGAGTGATGATGAAGTCTGCTATAGACGGGAGAGAGGCTTCTCTCGGGACCACCCCTTTCTCTTCGCACCATTCAAACCAGGCGTTCAGTCTGGAAGAGTAAACTTTGCTAGTAGATGCTCTCCTACTTTCTACTAACAGTGAGGAAGCGCGTTCCGAGAAACCTGCCGCTCGGGCTGATTCCCCGATAACGGCCAAGCGGTCAATCGAAGATGTTCCGGGTGCTCGTGAAATATCCCTGAAAACGGCTGGTATACTAGGTCCCCGCTCCGCGGAAGGTGCCATGGTTCCTCCACCAACAGAGGAAGTAAGTCCTGAAACCATGCCTTGCTGGGCCAGTGAGGAGCGATGAGAATCACCGATGCTCTGTCCTCCCAAATCTTCCTGAGGACTAGCGGGATGAGTTTGAAGGGAGGAAATGCATAAGCCTTCAGACCTGTCCAGGGAATTGAGAACGCATCCCAGGCTACCGCCGCTTCCTCTCTTATCTTTGGACAGAACTTCGGAAGACAGTTGTTCATCGATGACGCGAAGAGGTCTATTTCGAGATCGAACCTGCGACTTAGCTGCGTGAAGATCCGGGGAGACAACGACCACTCTGACGGAAGGCACTTTCCTCTCGACAGGAAGTCGGCTATCACGTTCTCCACTCCCGGTATGTGCGATGCGACAGGACCGATGTTCTCGCGGTTGCACCAGTCCCAAAGCTGAAAGGTTACGCTGTTCAACTTCAGGGAGTGTGTACCTCCTTGGCGATTGATGTACGACATCACTACCGTGTTGTCCGTTAGAATCAGAATTGTCCGGTCTTTGCAAAGGTCCTTGAAGTGAAGAAGTCTCTTCCACACCGCTAGAAGCTCCAAATAGTTGATGTGCGGCAAAGGTATCGGAAATTCCCAAATCCCCGAGATCATGTGACCTTGGCAATGACCTCCCCAACCTATCTGTGACGCATTTGTGGTCACCGTGACTGAAGGAAGGGGGAGCGCAAACTGCTTCCCTTGGAGAATGAAATCCTTGTCCAACCACTCATGGATAAGTGACTTTATTTCCGCCGGAATGGGAATCATCGACAGAGGCGAACTGATGTTCGGTCTGAAGTGATTCAAGAGGTGAATCTGAAAAGGTCGCATTAGTAGTCTGCAATTTGGGATCAAGTCTACTAAACTTGCTAGGCAACCTAACCATCTTTGCCATGTTATCGCTTAAACCCTTCTCGATGCGATCAGCAACCGCGCTAGGCCGATCAAAGCTTCTACTCTCTCCAAGCTGGTTCTCGCCAGACGATTCGTGATGTCCAGTTGAGCACCTAGATAGGTGGGAGTCCGGGTTGGAATCAACTCCGACTTTTTCCAATTGATGATGAAGCCTAAGTCTTGTTTGGTTAACATCAGGAACTCCAGCTGGTCTGCGAGAAGTTTCTCTGACCCGGCTACCAGTAGCCAGTCGTCTAGATACGCGAAAATTCTCAAGCCCCGACTTCTGAGAAAGGACATCAGGGTTCCCACTATCCGGGTGAATACTCTCGGGGCGGGACGAAGTCCGAACGGAAGAGCTTAGTACCTGAACGTCCTTCCTTGGAACTGAAAACCTAACAGGTCTCTTGCTGATTGATGAATGGGAACATGAAAATAAGCGTCTTGAAGATCTATGGACACGGCCATGTCCTGCTTTTCCAGTGCAGGGAGGATCGTAGCCAGATTGTCCATACGAAAGTGTGCTTGAACTATGAATCTGTTGATGGCCTTCATGTTGAGGATCACACGAAGTGAACCTCCGCGTTTGGGGATTGCGAATATGGGAGATATGCACAAACGTGGGTAGATTGTGACTTCCTCTATCGCCTCCTTTTCCAACAGGAGAGAAATCTCCTTGGAGATGTGCTCCTGGAAAAGCGGCGAGAGATTGGGCGGACGACTCCTGAGAACACCTCCGGGTAGAGGTTCCTCGAGATCTATTTTGAGACCGTCTCTGATTACTGAGAGGATGAAAACATCGTTTGTGATCGATTCCCAATTCGGAAGAAAGTTCCGGAGTCGGCCTCCTACCAGACCCACTAATTTCCCAAACGCTGGTGGGAAGTCACCTGTGGTGCTTCCCTCCCCTACGAAAGGGCTGAGAGTTGGAAGCGGAGCCAAAACTACCCCTGCCACCGCCTCTACCCCTTAGACCACCGCGACCCCCGCGGCCCGGCTGGCCCTGATGCGGAACATCGCTTCTGAATTCAATGCCAGACGGTTGATCCTGGTAGGAGAAAGGTCGACGTGAGGATCGCGACTGTGAAGACTGGCGCGGTTTTGACTCCGGCCTGATTTTCTGCTTTTTAGGATTAGACCCCAACGACTTGAGAGGTTGTTGGTATAAGCCCGATTGAGGTTTGAAAGGTCTCGGAGGTTGTTTCCTAACCTCTCTGACCGACTCGGAAAGTTCCTTAGCCTTCTTTTCGGCTTCTACTTCCTGCTTGAAGATGTGTGCAAAATCATGACCGCAAAGGAACTGGGAGTCAACCGGAACCCTGTCCAGCATGTCTGGGATCAGGGTATCTTTGATCCTAAGGTTTCTCATAATCTCTTCCCTGCGGTCTCTATCCGTCTGGTAGGAAACAACCGCTAACTGAGAAACCAACAGGGATGAAACTTCCCGTAAG
>CALNVZ010000970.1:54821-77479 GCA_940671915.1 Paracentrotus lividus
TAGACAGTATAGGTCGATCATATTCTACAGTTATGCCAAGTTGCATTAGTTTTCGCAATTTGTGAAAAAGGCTGATACTACCTTTAACCCGCGCCTCCGAGCACGTGTGTAGTTATGGTCATATGTCACAAGTTGGGATATAGTAAAAGGGTTGAGGCGTTACATTTTGGAGGGAAAATTATCACATTTTTTCACATAGCATGAACATGATGTAGAGTCATGAGCTGTGCAATAACTCATATTGTAGATAATTTATCAGGCTACATGTCATTCAAGAAAGGTTCAATTCAATAAAGGTTTATTATAAAAACATGTATCGCAGTACAAAGACTGAATTGTCCACATTTTTACAGGGTTGGTAAAAATACAATAAAACTGCTTATTAAAATAATACAATATTAAACGTAAAAGTACATGTGTATACATATGAAATCAAAGGAGGAGCACATTGAAAATAAACATAAAGACCATGGTAAGTTAAGAAATACTCAATACAATATAAAATATTATTTAAAACTCCCATACAAATTATGAAGCAAGAACACGGAAAATGTAACAGTTTTAAAATTTTGATTTTAAGATTTTTGATTACTATGGTGACAATTCAAAAGACAAGTGAAATGCGGTAGTGCACTAGTTTGAAATCTTTTAGTACTGCATTTGAAATCTTGATATTTATTTAAATTTGGTAACATAAACATCATAAATTTGTCCGGCATGATCCTGGTAGTATGTAACATCACACAGTAATACATATTAATCACAAATCCACACAAATTAGCGAAATTTTATGAAAAACTCAGAGCAAGAATTTGTTGGTCTGCCTGCTAGGCGAACGCCCTGTGTCTGTCAAATTTCAGCTGTGTAATGCTCACAGTTTTAATAAAAAAATAATAATTGGAGCGGAGTAGGGTAAGGGGTAGAGGGTCCTATAGTGGAGGATCCCATTGTGGAGGCACGTGTCAAAGCATAGGGAATTCCCATTTTTGTTACTTTCTTATTCTTTGTTGCATTATATCTTTGCAGGCAATTGATCTTATGGGTTGGGTGATATATCATTCTCGTTGGAATTTACCTGGTTTTAGATAAATGTGAAGTAGGTTTTTCAAAAGTCATTTAATCAATTAATTAATCAATTAAAACATACTTAATGCACACATCCTTATAGACAATGCATTGCAGGCATCAAAAATTGCCACATGCAATTTTATAACAATAATTGTGATTTTTCGCCATTTTCTTTGCATGCATGTAGATACACGATTAAGTGGAAACATATTACTTGTAATAAACTTTGTTTTAATTGTAATCAAGTGTAAAAGACAGGATTTCTTCCTTTTTTTGCGATATTTTTTCTCCCTTTTTTGAAATCCTGTAGCGCAGTTAGAAAAAAGAATTTTCTATTACAAGTTTATATTTTTTAGAAGCATAGGGTCGTATTAACACAATCCAAGATGATTCATTTCATTTGGTGCAAAGATTAAGAAATTACTCACCAGTCAAATTTGAAAAAAAAAATTAAGCATTTTTCCCTGTAACACTCTGTATAGCCTTTATGACACACCCTATACAGGCACAAACATATGCTAATCATCTTCCTTTAAATCTCTGCTTTCAATATATATATACTTTTATACATGTCTGACTTACTACAAAGAAACTAGAAATGTTTGATTGTGACAATGTACATTTCTACAAATTTTTGGACATGTAACGCATTTTCTACCCAACTCATGACATGTGGCCTTATACATTATTGACCTGTAGCTGTGATTTTTGAGTTAGCTTTATTCTTCAAAATACATCATAGTAAAAATTGTGGAAAATTGTCTGGCTAGCTTCAGCAATTTACCCAAAACTTACCCGACCTTTTATTACAAGCCCTTATGACAGTTGTCAGTGAGAATCAGTGAACATTTGTTTCATGAAATGCTCCCCAGGAGGTCCCTGGTTCGAATCTTGATGATGCCCCATTTTCTTTGCTCATTTTTTCATACTATATATATATTTCTGGTCAGTTTCCTTTGTCGTTCAAAACAATAGTTTCAGATACAATTTTTTGTTTTATCTGGCAATGAATTCAATTAGTGAAGAATACCTTTTTTCCGATCTCCCAAACTATAACTCTCTTTAACAAAACTAAATTAGCTGATGTTGTGTGTATTGTACAGTTATTATTGATTATTATTAATTATTAATGCTCTTTAATAAAGATACTTCCATCAGAACAAATAAATCAGAAATGACAAAATATGTTTGTAATTCCATGATTTTTTTCTAAATGGACCCCTTTATTTTGATTCAAGATGTTTGGCATCCGTAGCACTAACTTTTCTTTCTTTTTTTAAAATAATACATGTACATGTGGCTTTGGAATAGTCAATACCAAAGAAGCAAATCGCATAAACTGTCTCATGGGTCATCCTTGAATTTGATAAAAGACCTGAAAATTATGACATAATCAAGGATCAGAGAAATGCCTATTAAATGATGAAAATAAAGTATAGTTCACATACCAAATGGATCTGAAAATGGGCATTACCTTTTTACGAGACTGTTCTTTTTGTGAAGTCTTGACCTGGCTGGCCGATTGATTGGCCATACTGTCATCAGCTTTGGGTTCCTCATCCTTACGTGTCTCTAAGTGTACTGGTTAAAAATAATATTTAGGTTGATTGGCATACTGTATAAGTGGTTATTTTTGTGGTGGTTTTATTTTTTTACACATCCATCTTCGCAAAAAAAAAATGTCAACTTCAACATTAGTAATGAAAACTAATTTAGCCCCCCCCCCCTCGAGATCTTGGCCGTCGAACACACAATCATGATGAAAATTGGTATGCACGTTTCCTGTGGTAAAATCTCCGTTGCTGCATAGTTAATTTTTCAAAAAATTGTTTGGTTTTCATTATATAAGCTAATTATGGTAATTTATGTATAAAATAATACTTTTTGCTTTAATTCACTAAAATTAATATAGCTCTTAGAATGCTAATGTTTGGTGTGAATATTCTATAAGCATCCATATCAATTGTACTTAAAATATTCTGGTATCACAATTAATTTATTATGTTTTGTATTTTTTTTTTTTTACTTTCTTATGTATTTCTTTGTATTTTTACCTTTTTTAAAAACTTTTTTAATTTGATAGTTTTTTTTCAACAAAATTAGTCGGCAACATTATTTGTCATAAATAGCAGGAAATCAAATTATTGTTATCCATACAAGCAAAACTAATCACTCATTAATGAATTTTAACTGAAAACACACTTCGAATTGACTGTACATGATATCATGTTTTTGAGCAATTTTGGGTCTGACGCAGAGGTAAAAAATTATGCGTACATTTGTACCAAATTGTAACAAATATGCGACCCATACGTCGCATATTTGGTCTCAAAAGATGCGCAAGACTATAAGGAAAAAGATCATGAAGTGTCGCGGCTGTACGCCACAAATTTATAGCGAGTAGGGTTAAGCACAATTTTAATATAACAATCAATTTCAGTTGATAAAAGTGAAAATAATCATAACTGAATAAGGTGAGAAAACTCTGTTTGCATAAACTGCATGCCAGATTTACACAAAGATGGTTTCAAAAGGTGGAAGAGACTTGAAAGTATTAATTCACAGAATAGCAAGGTAAAAAAAAACTTTGCGCGCCGGAAATGTCACAGAAAAATGTCGTGGGATGGCCTCTCCGTCTTTACATGGAAGGGAGTGCTTCTGATCTGGTAAAATATAATGGAAAACAAACTCTCAAACCTTTTCGCACTGTATTCTTTTTAGCTCCGAGACCAGCAGTACGCTTAGGCTCTGGTTCTTCGTTTTCAGTATCCTGTATACAAAGTTGATCAAAATCAAGGTCTAAACCCTCAAACAATTTGTATATTTGTATTGCACTGCTCTTCAACTGAAGGTGTATTATCATCATTATTATTCACTGACAATTGTGTGAATGACGTACATGTACACTGTTATTTCTCCAGTCAGAGATAATTCAGAAAGTTGTATATTTCAAACCGAAATGGTGCTAGTTCGGAGTCAAAAATTTTCCCAGTGAAACCAACTTCCAATTCAATGTCAAAATACATGGATGTGGTTTTATTTAGCGGTTTATTTTTAATTCTCAAAATAACTTGAAATGTGGTAACTCTTTTTGGAAAATAAATCTATCATGGGGAGAAAAAAAAAGGAAAAAGAAAAAAAAAACTACAAACAGAAAACTTGATGAAAACATAAGAAATGAAATTTAAATAAAAGTTATGCCATTCACAAATAGCGAACTTGATTGCCACAAAAACAACAATTTGGTAAATATGTGTATAAGATCGATACAAGTATGTTTAAAGTAAGTAGCCTACTGGGGAAAGTGTACATGTGTGGTATCTGATTACATGTAAGATGAAAATAAGAAATAAACAAAGTTATTCCATGTATTAATATACATGTATTATTGCTACATTGATTGTAATGACAGTATTATAATAAAAATAATAATTTACCTGTGTTGTCACTACCAGCTTCTTAGCTATTTCTTCTGCAAGGGCTTTTATATATTCATTGCCTAAAAAGATACATAATAAACAAATTAATGTAGTACCTTCAATTATGATAAAACTTTTTTTTGTTTAATTCTTTTCAAATTGAAAAAAAAAAATGGCACCATAACAATATTATGACGCAATAAATAAATACAGATACATTGATTAAAACTCAAAATATGACTTCAGAAATAATTACATTTGCACCTCCTTGTCTTTATAACATGACCATGTTGAGAAATAAATTCATAACATAATAGCTGTATTGATTTGTCCGGTAAAGACATATAGTTTAACCCATCAGCCTGCAAAATTGATTTGCAATGACAGGCAAATCTTTGGAAAAGCTATGTCTACCTTTTGTATCTGAGTTATCATGCTCTTCCCTGTGAATAGACCATGTTATTCCACCAGTCTTTGCCATCTCAACACTGATCTCGACACCATCTGTTATTGGCTCGTTTTCATCAAAACTATGGCAAAGAAATATACAGATTTAAACTAAATACAAACAACAGACTAAAGGGTTATAGACAACTGGTACAACACTTCTATTTTGGTCAATTCAGAAGAAATTACACGAAATAACTCTATAAATCAATACATATAAATTCTACTCTATGTAAAATGTAAAGTTAACGTATACCAATGTGCGGCATTAAATCGTAATTAAACATGGTGCGTCCATTATCTAAGAGGCCAGACGCAACAGAGTGACGTTGGAAATACGGCTGAGAAGCGCAGAAATCTTTACAGCTGGCTGCAATAATAAATTAGCTCACAAAAACTTGCTTAAGAAGACTTCCCTGCAGTGGAATGGTATTGTCCGTTCGATTGAGCAATCTGCTCGTGGAGATGAAAGAAATTGATGAACTTTTATCATGTTGCTAGTTAATAGATTCTCCAGACCAGATGGACGAAATACACATTTGGGCAAGCTTATAACATTATTGTGCTGAAGTTGTAATCAGAATATGCAATTCATATAAATTGATGCTCAAAACAAGGACATAGATTGTGAACTTGTCACAAGTCTTGTGAGACGCCGTTCACATATTTCTATGCGATACGCATGTGATAAGCGTAAACATTGACTAGTCGAGGAAAGAACCTCTTATGATTATGTTCAAAGTGACAGGCCTTTTTTTAAATCAATTAAAATGAATGTGCCATCTCCGGAAAGGTGAGAATTCAAGCTTTTAATTGCCCTGCGAACAATAAGATATAATAGTATCTTAGCGTACTTATTGAAAGTGAAAATTTCTTTGAAAAGGTAGTTGCTCGCCACAATAAAGAAAATACAGTGAAAAACTGTCCAAAAACAAACAAAAAAAGTCAATGGGCGCGTTCGATTGCAGTAGAATGGTAGCGCCCTCTATCTCTTAAGTTTACAACTAGAATTGATATTAGTCCGGCATCCCAGAAGATTTATTCAAGCGAAAAGCGCCGGAACAACTGACCCCATAGGGGGTTGGGATGGACCCTGGGCCTCACAAAAATGAATTGCTGCCGGGTCTGAGCTGTGGCCTTCCCGCCAAAATCACACATTTTGTGACGTCACTACCGGAAGTCACTTATGAGACAATGTACAGGGAGGTGCACTTGACACTATCACACAAAACGTGTCCCCAACATATTTTTAGGGCTTCATTTTTTATTTTATTTTTTGAGTTTGATTAACCGATAGTATACAATGCACCACAATGAGTTTTCCTGGCATTTTCGTTCCTGAGATCGATGATAGCGACGTTAACATCGCGGAGCGACGTCGTCGATTTGCGACCAATCTGTCTGTTTTTTTACTCGTTTTCGGTTTCAAATTTTGAAGTTTTGTTTAGATTGTGTTTAAAATATCCGATAGCTCTGAAACTTTGCCAACGTCTAGAACAAGTCCTCCGCTTTTTGGAACATATTTGGTTTTATAAGTTACATGTATTTTTATCCTATTTTTGGGCCATTTAAGTAACATGGTTTTAAGGAAAATCGGTCAAAAAAGAGAGTTTTTGAGGGTAATATTTCCGAGCCATTCATAATACACGTGTTGTATGGGGATTAATACCGAACTCATTATATTCTCACAAACATACTCATTATCCCCTTGTTCCCACTATTGTCTCCCTATCATATGCCCCCACACCCACCCACCCACATACACACACACACGCACGCACGCACACACACTCCTCTTCACCATCTCTCCTTCTTACGTCATCTCAAAGTACTTAATTTTGCGTTATAAGTCCTTCGTGACTTCCAATCCCTCTCTTTGTCACAAATTTCTCCGCCCCCTTTTCCTTTCCCTCTCTTTGTCTTTCCTCTCTCTATCTACACCTCTCTTTGTCTTTCCTCTCTCTATCTACACCTCTCTCTGTCTTTCTTTTCCTTCTCCTTATCTTTCTATTTCACTCCCGTTACACTTCTCTAACAACCTTTTTTTACTACTATCCTCCCATTCCCCCTTTTCATTATGCATAAGTGATTAAAATCTACATGTATATCAATTCGTTATATTGATATATTTATTTTGTTCTTTTTTTTTCTTGGGGTGTTTTACGTTGTCAACATTAGTATCATATCAAAGGTGTATATAAACAAAGATTATTTAGCAACTATTTAGGAGAAAGTGAAGATTCAGCGGGAGAAGAAGGGTGTCAGGTGGTTCCTTCAATTTTCATCTTAAAACTTCATTCGAACACCGGCTTTTTCTCAAAATATTGTAATGGAATGCCTCCTTAATCAATTGAAGACAGTGCCTAAAGTCACGATTTACTCACAGGGATATCATTTCTCAGCCCCGTCAAGCGTTCCGTGACAGATTTGCAGAAAAAGAAACGGGTAGGTATATAAATGGTCATTACCTGACCTGATCTGAAGGTATATTCCATTCAGGTATTACAAGCGCCAACCTTTGAATATAACATGGCTACGGGACGATATTCACTAATAGATTTTGCTTTTTTGGGGAAACTCTGCGAATCCTCGTGACTGGATCAGCAATAGAGCATCTCTCACCGAGGCTATAGTGTCCTGATCGAAGGATCACTTGCCTCAGTTTCACGAAATGCAAGTTCTACAACTCCAGCGTACGACACTTCCCAAATTCTAACGGACAATGCTGTATTAAATGATCCGCCAATGAGGTACTAGATTTTCTTTCGGGTCAGGAGACCTTTACCGAAAATAATAGAGGCACAGCTACAGAATCTTGTGTCGTATACCTGTGTCAGATACATTAACTATCGTGATCTACAGTACACCACACGAATAATGATTATAGATTGTTTTCCCCTTAGGAAACCCATTCTTTGATGGGAATCTGCAAAATAAGAAGGCAATTCCTCTTTCTCAACGAGATCTAGGACATGGATACCAACGAACGAGATATTCTTGAGGCAGGATGTACGACTAATTCTATTCTAGAACTTGAGTTGACGTTATAAGGCAGAGCAATTGTCACTAATTCCCTTTGTGCTTTGAGAAAATGGGTTTTCACTCTCTCATAACGAAATGTGTACCACCACTGCTTCTTGTCAGTCTTGACCTAGAGGCAGAATAAGTGAACAAGCTGACGTAAAAGGGTGCTTTCAAGAGCTAGAGGTCTATACCTACCAGCCTACCTACCAGGCCGGCTAAACTGCCGAGACCTAGCACGAATCCTCGAGTTATCCCTGTTACTGGTTACGCATGCAGTTTTTCAGCTCGTCTGTGCCAAGTTGCAACTACTCCAGTATCAGATTTCATAATGCCTGGGTACGTCTTGTGTTGTGTACAACACTTCCTGCGTTAGGTCCCAAAGAATAAGACTGCTGGCGGCCAACTCTGAGTGTCGAAAGCAATAACCATCAGCATTATTCTTAAGCCTATGATTTGATTCCTCAAGACAAGATTGACTTCCAGATGGCACTCATTTTAATCAGAGCTTTCAGGGTATTGTCCAAATGATCGTGACATCAGACTCTGTTGAATTTACCTATGACCCAAGGTATTTAGAGTCCTCTATAGCTATCTATCTTAGTCTAAATGCATACTCAAGAACTATTGTGAAGACAAAGGGTATAGGAGTATCTCCCTGCAAAACTCCTGCAAGCAAGAATGTTAACTTCTTCCATCTCTCCATTTGGTGTCCCAACTTTAGCCCTTGTGTTTAACAGTGTGCACGTTGTCAATCGTATTTAGTAGATTTGATCATGGATTTGATGGTCATGATGGTATACCGTAGACATTTTTCATCATCTTCTTTCGATGGATGGAATCGAATAGCTTTCTTGACATCTGACAAAGTCTAGCACTGGAGGCATTTTGTTTCAGTTAACCTTCTTATTGATTCCAGGATTTGAAGCAACCAAGGTTCTAACCTATAATCCTTCCTAATGATTCTCAGCTCGGGACCAATAGCTTCCCTTTATCCGGCTGGTGTCATGAGCAATTAATAACTGATTTGATGCACACCAATGCTGATTCCTCTGTAGTAACGTTAACTCCTCTAATTATTGTCTAAACAAGAAGAAGATCAACTTAGGCAGGTTTCAGCAAGAAAACTTAACCGCAGAGAAAGGAAAGCATGATCAGTGTTGCACAAAATCTCTCCGTGATTCAGAAAGTTGGATTGTTTGTCATATTATACATTCATCATGACACTATTCTTCTGCAAAGCAACAGCCAGCGATACAGAGCCATGACACCAAATGGCTTTATTAATTTGTTTATTATTAAATTAATCTATTTTTTTTAATGGTCTGTTCAGTCGCGAGAGTATAAATTGAACTCGCGTTAAGAAGCAAAGCAGCCAGTCCACGTCCATGTAATGTCATCTTACATCTCAGTATTCTTACAATTAAATATAAAACTGAGCCATAACGATTAAAAAACTCGTCAAATTGTTAATGATATGTCTGGCAAGGTATGAGTCTCAAATGTAGCTGCCGTTCGAAATAATTTACATTCCAGCTCAACGCAATGATCGTCATGGCTTGGGTGGATTATGACTGACTAGTTAATTAAGCATGTATGGACATGCTTTCGTTATGAACATGCATCAGCCTCAGAAATTTCACGTCGTTGGCGTTAAGTTTTTATTTACTCTAGTGCTTGTATGCACATTTTGAGATGACACTACCAAAATATTGTGAACTGTTTGACCTGATTCAACTTCCTTCCACTGATTGTGATGTTCATATTCAGAATAAATTAATTTTTACATACTGGGAGAGAAAAAGACCGGTAAATGAACGGGTTGTTGTACATTGAAGATTGAGGAAGCCATTCAACTCTCCGACGAATTTTATTTTTTTTTTTTGATTTACTCTATCAATACCTGTTTAAAGGATCTAATCCAAAATAACTGAAAAATTTCAACAAACCCCCCCCCACAAAAAAATAAAAAAAAAAAAAAAAAAAAAAAAAAAACCCAACTCACTATGTTGAATGGAACCAAATATATCTGATCAAATATCTCTTTGAATTAAAGGAAGACAACATTTTAATTTCCTTGAAAACTGTATAATTAATTGCATGAAAAATATAATTGAAATAAATTATACAGACCGAAAATAAAATTGTAGAGAGAAAACAATAAGGGGGAGGGAGAGGAGGATAGAAGTAAGAGGGTTATATAGAGAAGTGTATACGGGAGTAAAAGGAGAGAGATAATGAGAAAGGAGAGAGAGAGACAGAGAGAGGTGGATGAGAGAGCAGGAATAGAGTAAGAGAGGGAATGTGGAAGGCGGACGCGAGAGAGAAATTTTGTTGACAAAGAGAAGGGATTGAAAGTCTGAGGAAACTATAACGCAAAATTAAGTACTAAGAGACGACGTAAGAAGGGAGTAATGAGAGGGTGAAGGGGGTGTGTGCGTGCGTTGTTTGTGTGTGTGCGTGTCTTGTGTGTGTGTGTGTATGTGTGGTATGTGTGTGTGTGTGGTAAGTGGGTGTGGTGTGGGCAATGTTAGGAGACAATAAGTGGGGACAAGGGGATAATGAGTATGTTTGTGAGATTATAATGAGTTCGGTATTAATCCCCATACAACACGTGTATTATGAATGGCTCGAAAATATTACCCTCAAAAAGTCTCTCTTTTTGACCGATTTTCCTTAAAACCTTAAACCTTAAAAATGCCAGGAAAACTCATTGTGGTGCATCGTATACTATCGGTTAATCAAACTAAAAAAAAATAAAATAAAAAATGAAGCCCTAAAAATATGTTGGGGACACGTTTTGTGTGATAGTGTCAAGTGCACCTCCCTGTACATTGTCTCAAAAGTAACTTCCGGTAGTGACGTCACAAAATGTGTGATTTTGGCGGGAAGGCCACAGCTCAGACCCGGCAGCAATTCATTTTTGTGAGGCCCAGGGTCCATCCCAACCCCCTATGGGGTCGGTTGTTCCGGCGCTTTTAGCTTGAATAAATCTTCTGGGATGCCGGACTATATGCATGGATAGAAAGGTTTCATGAGGAAAACCTCTTTTGAGAATATTATAACCTTCTTTGCAATTCTATTAGATCTCTTTTCCAAGTATGTCAAACTTTAAATCACCTCAAGCAAGCTATTTAAGTATCTAAACATCTTTTTCTTGACCTCGATCCAAACAGGGATCACCCAAGGTCACAGACGGGGGCCACACGCGGTGGCAATATTGTTTACATTATACGATCTGGATGTGAAATTTCGATTTGCTCCTCGTCGCCCAAACTTAGCATAACTTTTGTTTTACGAAAGCAAATTATATAAAACAAAGCGCATCACCAAGAAAAATCTTTTGGCTTTAATTTGGTACCAGATACACACATTATAAGTGTAAGTGCCGTAGTCTAGTGGACGTATCACTCGATTGGGAATGCAAAGGTCGTGGGTTCGATTCCCGCACCGGCACTTACGTCCACTCCACCCAGGTGCAAATGGGTACCCGGGAGGATAATTCCATATAAGGCGCCTATAAATGGCTGACTACAAGTATGGAGTTAAAATCCAGTGAACGGGGTAATAATATACTGTAAAGCGCTTTGAGCCACTATGGGAAAAGCGCATTATAAATAATGGGTATTATTATTATTATTATATGAAAAGATTTAACACCTTAATTATTTTTCCCCCGACTGTACCATTTTTTTTTTTTTTTTGACACAGACTGTATAGACTTATGGCCTGGAAATTAAACCTGGTGTATAGTTTTGTTTAAAAAAAAAAATCAGCATAAAACCGATTAAATATATAGTCTCATGTTGTTCACATTGCACTAAAAGACATGTGTGAGAGGTTTTGTGATATTCCTTTCACGATTTCCTGTGAATTTCAATGAAATGTTTGAATCCAAACACAATTTGTAACGGTTTTGAGACCTTTGCTGGGTTGTCCAGTCCCCCGAACTCCTCGCATGAATGGAGCGAAGCGGTCTGTGTGTATCACCCACACAAGAGAATCCCCATTGGTTTTCCATGTGAACGCCTAGCGCACACAAAGATGTGTCGGATCCCCGACTTATCTTTTTTTTACTATAATATCGTGAAATAAAGACATTAAAACGAGATTCTATGTAATATAACTTCCTTTGTTACAGTTATAGGATTCAGTCTTTCATATTATCTAACTGTGAATCCAAATTAAATTTTTCCTTCTCCCAACACTATACACCAGCTTTAAGCTTGAAGTGTAATTTAGGCGACTAACCAAAAGATAAAGCCACGGCCCTCTGCGTGAACGCTGTACAACAGCGCTTTAAGCCAGATGTACTAATCCCCTCCAATTAAGTCAATGGAAGAATAAAAATTCTATACAATAGAATATAATAAAATACTTTAAATTAACAACTAATTAAGAAAATTATATCAGATTTAGGGAATTTTCAGCCATGTTTTGTTCAAGGTCACATTTGCATTCATTTACCAAAATGCTGATTTTATGGCTTTCTCTTTATTATTTCACACTAAATGTTGTTTGACATGTAAAGGCGCCTTACCGCAAGCGCCGCAAAGCGGGATATATGCCGGATATTCCGTTCCCTTAAGCTAGGACCAAAAGCCCAGGCTCTTTTTTTTACTCTATCTTACTCCACTAGCTCTCTTTATTTGAAAAGCAGTTTTAGCAGTTATTAATGCACTTATATATTTTTTTTAAATAATAGGATACAAATACACTAAATATCGACCTACTTTTGACCTGTCAGTGATTTCTTTAGACTTGTCTTTCCAACGCGCTCCTGTCCAACAAGCATTAATCGAGTTCGGAATATCTTCTTTGTACCAGCTTGAGCTGTCTCTTTATATGCTTGCTGTGCTCTTGGTCCCCGAGCAAGGATCTCAAAGGGCACTGAATGGCCTCCAAGTGGAATATTACTCCTATCCCTGTCTGATTCATAATCGGGATCATCTGTGATTGTATCAAGAGTAACATAAACATTATTTTAATATGGTTAGACCAGGCGGACTTAAAATTGTTTAAAGGAAACAAATATCCACGGAAATATAGGAAAGAGCATAATGAGAGGAGTAATTAAAAAAAAGTTTTGTCAAATAAGAGAGTTATTGAAGTTTGAAAAGTCTCGTTGTACTATCTATGGGGATCCTGAAATTGGCAACATCGTCTTCAAAATGGCCAATTTTATGGACAATTCTCCATTGGTTTTGTACATAAATTTTCAGATTTCCCCCATTTTCTTTCAATATATGTCTTACCTTCTTCTGAGCTCAACATATTTTGTGTGAAATATATTTTTCCATGAATTGAATTGAATTGAATTTATTAGACTTCACCAGTAAAATGTACATGGTATTTTGTCAACATGTTGAACATAATCAAAGTGGAAAAAAATTATTATAATAGTTAATGGATGTAGTATATATACAAGTATAGTTTTAACATAATCATCATAATCATATTGACATAACTGATTTACAATAATTCATGAATATAGTAATATATACAAATAATTCGGACTTAATCAAAGTGGAAACAAATAATATATCTATAAACTGTTTTAACATAATCATCGTAATCATTTTGACATAATTAATTTACAATAATTCATGAATATAGTAATATATATATAAATAATTTTAACATAACCATCGGAATCATATTGACATAATTAATTTACAAGAATTCATGAATATAGTGATAAACACATGTCAAATAATTCGACCAAAATCATATTGACAAATATATATAATATATATACAAGTATAGTTAACATAATCATCATAATCATATTGACATAATTGATTTACAATAATTCATGAATATAGTAATATATACAAATAATTCGGACTTAATCAAAGTGGAAACAAATAATATATCTATAAACAGTTTTAACATAATCATCGTAATCATTTTGACATAATTAATTTACAAGAATTCATGAATATAGTGATAAATACATGTCAAATAATTCGACCAAAATCATATTGACAAATATATATAATGTATATACAAAAAATTAGATAAATATTTCACGAGTTTTTCATATATATGTACATTAAAATTCTCCTCTGATTGATATTATTTTCTTGAAGTATTTAAGCACAAGGTTAATTATATCTTCATTTTCTAGTTTCATTATTTCTTTAAATCTGTTTTCGTCACTAAATTCTCTGAATTCCCCCCTAAGTTTAATTATATCGGTAAACAGTATTGCCCTTGCTATCCTATATTTTGTACATTCTATCATAATATGGTATTCGTCCCCAATTGTCCCAGTATTACATTCATTACAAATTTTTAGGTGTGATGGAACTTTATTCGGTCGTCTGTGTCTGCCGGTTTCTATAGGGAGGTTATGAGAGCTTATTCTTAGGCGACATATGTTTTTGCGTAATTTATAATTTTTTATATGGGTTAAGTATTTTTCCTTCTCTATATTTCTTTTAAATTTTCTATATGTTCTTAATTTATTTTGTTCGTCCCCATAAGCATAATCATGGTCTAAGTCCATTGTAAGTTGAAGGTTGTATAGTTCTTTTATTTTATCTTCTATTTCATCTCCTATAACTTTAGTACTATCAATAATTTCTTCTATTTGTAAGCATTCGTGATTTACATCTAGATAAGAGTTACATGCCTTAAGTAAATGTCGTACATTCCCTAACCAACATATACACTGCTTACTTAACATTGATTTATTTTCTTGGAAAGAGTGATATAGTAATGAGTTCTTTTCTAAATTTCGCATACGTGCCCAATATTTGGCTATGATCCATGACATATTTTGAGCTCAGAAGGAAAGAAGATATAATTTGAAAGAATATGGGGAAAATCTGAAAATTTGTGTATAAAACAAATGGAGAGTTGTCCATAAAATCGGCCATTTTTAAGCCAATGTTGCCAATTTGAGGATCCCCATAGAAGGTAAATGAGACTTTTCAAACTTCCATAACTTTCTTATTTTATAACCGATTTTGATGAAACGATTTTTAAATTGATTCTCTCATTGTGCTATTTCATATAAAAGTGATTATTTCCTTGGGTATTATACTTGCCAGATTAAAGGCAGGGAGTAGTGAGCTTCCATGGGTAATTTGACACAATGGATGCTTTCCCAGTAACAGGTATTTTCCATCACCTGATTTTTATTACCACTGCCAGACCTTATGTTATGCCCTGTATATTCTACCCATCGTTCCATCTGATAAAGTCATCAAATCTCACGTTCCCTAGCCCGATGACGCCCGAAGCTGTCCATGGTGGGACAGCTTGTTTTGCATTGAAAAAAATAAGTAGATGTATATCTTACCATTGGAACGCTGGATTGTTGATGGTGACCTACAAAAGAAATGAGAGATTATGCATTATAAATTTGTGTGTATTATAATTTTTTTCTCACTGTAGTATCCTCACTGACAGTGTTCCCGTTCTCATCTTTGACACATGTTGGACCCATCACATCCACGGCAGATTGTGCCATCTGCTTCATTATCTTGAACAGTGTCTACTGAGTCCCTTCCCTTATCTCCTCTATCGGCTCTCTTCTCTTGGATTCCTGGGCTTCCCAAATTAACCTACATCAGTCCAGACCATTACCCCTAGCGGGCGAACGGAATGTTCTCCCGAATGAGAGAATGACAACCTCATGCATTATTTATGAGCACCCTCCGTCAAACCGAAATGTGTACAAAGTCAATTGCACTTGTTTGACTGTTGTCTTTAAGAAATTCACCAAAAAAACCCTCAAGTCTTGTGAATATTGAAATTTCGCTCAATTGAAGATGAATAATAAATCTAACTCCAGTGCAAAAATAAATATTTACAAGCCTTGAGGGGTTTTTTTCATAAATTTTTTATTTAAAAAAAAAATCCATGTTTGTCATGCAAGTCTCGCAGTTCAGATTCAGGCTCACTGTGTTATTAATTCCGCGGTAACGAAATATCACCCGTCGAAACTACCCATGCATGCCGCCTGGCAAAAACACACACACATGCTGGTGCTGTGCTCTGCTATATGCATACACTGTAAGCAAGGGGTTATATAACAACCCCCTGCTGTAAGTAGCTACCGTGTACACGTGTATGTTATAGGCATAGTATACACTCTCGACTCCCGAATATAGTACACGAGTCGACCATCCATCATGTAGTTTAACTGTAGAAATACATAATATCAGAACAGTCGACAATAATGGAACAACGTAAACACGATATCTTACCTTGTCTTCTAACTACTTCGAGGGGGTAGTCACTGATTGTCTAAATATTCCTCTTGTAAGTTCCAAATTTACAATTTTTCTACCAAGTTCAGTAAAAGATTCAGAACGGACTAATATTGTCAAGTTTACTGGATGAATCATAATATTCATGGACTCCCCTTCATGTATGGAAAGAATGGGAGACAGCGAGAGAAGATATACGAAGAGAGAGACCCAGCAAACACAAAACGTTTTCAGAACGTTTTAAAAACGTTTTATTCAGGTCCCGTAGGTCCTTGTCTGAAATGAACGTTTAGAAAACGTTCATATAACGTCCAAGTTGGACTTTCAATTTGTGAAAAAGTAATGGTTCCAAAAAGAACGTTTTTAAACGTTCTTTGGACGTTACAAAATGAAACGTTTTAATCAAAACGTTCACAAAACGTTTTATTTGGAACCTTATAACGAGACATATTTTATTGAACGTTTTCTGAACGTTTTTAAAACGTCTAAATAGGACTTTATGCAAATGAATGGTAATTTGCATATAATACGTTATACATATGGCAATAAACGTTTTTAATGATTTTTTTTTCTATTTAGCAGTAATAAATTCATGTTTTGGTGTTTCGTTTTATTGTAATATTGTTTAGAAACACACATAAAGATTAAAAAACACTAATTCGGTATTGGAATGTACTAACATAACAAATAAAGTAATAACTAACCATTACAAACGATACTTTCAATAAAATATAAATTTACTGGAGCATTATTTAGTGTTAAATCAAAATAAATCCAACTCAAGTCTGCCCTTTAAGCATGATTTTGATTGGAGGAACTTCACCCCTAAGTGCCATTCCACAATTTGGCCAAGAGCTTGAGGTGCAAATAACATATTTTTATATATAAAGATCTATTACATTGTTTACATAAGTTTTTAATAGGTTCTATAAACGTTCCTATAGACAAAACGTTTTCTGAACGTTCCAAAGGTTTTCTGGACGTCCGCAGAACGTCCATGGAACGTTCCAAAGGTTTTTTTAAAGGTTTTCTGGACGTCCGTAGAACGTCCACAGAACGTTGTAAAAGGTTTTTGGACTTTTATAAGGTTCCAAAGGTTTTCTACAGGTCCTTATAAATTTTCGAAAGGTTCTTTTGGGGTTTTTAAACGTTTAGAAAACGTTTTCTAAACGTCCATTTGGAACGTTTTATTAACGTCCAAAACCTTCCACAAAAGGACGTTTTCTAAACGTTTTTACAAAACGTCCATAGAACGAACTTGGAACGTTCTTAAAACGTTCAGAGAACGTCCAACTGTTAGCTGGGGAGGGAGAGAGAGAGAGATGCGAAGAAAGTAACCCGGAAAACAGAGGGCGGATGCGGAGAAGAGAGAGAGAGAGAGAGATACATGGCTATTACGCAATTCACAGTCGTTCGCGCTTTGCCCACTGAATTAATTCGCAGTGTCTGAAGTAAGAATATTTTCAACCGCTTGGCGCGAACTTTTCGCATGGGACCGAAAGGTCAAACCCGCTGAGCGTTCAGTTTTCTCTCAATACGGAGAACGGTCGTATTCTCCCGTTAAGGAGTATGTTCCTGACTGTACATGAGTATTTCTTGGTTAGCTTCTATATTTCCTAGTCCTCTGTCCTCCTAGATTGATTCAAGATAGCAAATTTTGCATTTTTCTCAACAGCCCTTGCTACATCCTCATTTCAAAACAAGGTTTCTTTGTGCCTGCCTTTTCCTTTTGTCCATCCACATATCTCTGCTGCTGCCTCAAGCTAAATCTTCTCCTTAACCAGACACTTTCCCTCCACCCCGCGTTCCTCTTGAACCTCTGTACATTTGAATTCAATGATTGATTTAAATTCTGTCTGTGTTTCTTTCTTATGCAGTTTCCATATTTGCAACTTTTGTTTGACTTTCCTTCTTTTCCTGTACAAGCCTTAAGGTTGAGGTATGTAGCTACATGGTGATGTTGCCAAACGCATTTCTCTCTTGCGTAGGCTTTTACATTCCTGACCATGGTCCGATCAGTAGCTCTTACAATGATGTAATCGATTTGCGTTTTGTTTCCCCCAGATTGGTAGGTGATAAGATGACTGTCTGGTTTGCTGAAGTGTTCCCTATTACCATTTCCAAGGCACTGGCAAAATCTAGAATTGCATCCCCCTCGTTGTCCCTACTTGAAAATCCCATCCCTCTATGCACACCTTGGTATCCTTCTGCTGACTTCCCAGCATGGCCATTTAGGTCACCACCAAGGATTACCGACTCCTTGTCAGGAATACCTGAAACAATGATATGCATCTGATCCCAGAATGCATCCTTAGGCGCATAGACAGAAAGAAAGTTGACTAACCTGTTCCCTATAATCAGTTTTATAGTGATGGCTTTGTCACTGATTCTTTCCACACTCAACACTTGAGAAGCCCATATCCCACTGATTAAAATGCCTACTCCAGCAGTGCCATCTTCCTTGCCTTGCCAGTAGAACTTTTACCTGGCTCCTACACAACCAAGCCAACGCGCACTGCCTCCCTTCCATTTGGTCTCCTGCAGGCAACATATATCAATTTTTCTCTTTCTCATCACTTCTAGTACCTCCCCATACCTTCCTGACATACTCCCGATGTTCCATGTTGCTACACGTAGGTGGTTCTCTGAACCCATATTTCTGATCCTGTTCTTCTGACCGTCCAAAATGCCATCATCGGGCTGTTTGCCGTCATTATGGACATCAGTTCTGCCTCCTCTCCCACCACGGTTTTGCGAGGGTCGGTGGAGTGACCTTCGCCGTCCTTCGGGCTGGACTGTACCCATATGATGTTTTCTTGCTATACAAGGGAATTTTCATGGAGCTACAATTTATGCAAGATGCCCTACCTGTCGCAACCATAAGTCGCCTCTTCCAAGCAACTCTGCCGCCCTTAGCCGTTGGTAACTGAGGTGCAACTCATATACCTCCTGCAAACAGGAGCCTGTGTCCGACTTGTCCTAAATGCATGACCATCCCTTACAAAAATGTCCCGAGGTATTCCAATGGTATTTCTGTGGTACAACATAATGCCACAGACAATACCACACATGATGTACCACATACATTTTTGTGGAACTACAAAAGTACATCGTGTGGTTTTCTTGTGGTACTATACAGTTGCATGCAGAATTATTCAACCCCCCTTGCATTTTGGACATTTTGGCAAAAAAAAAAATATAAATATATAAACATATTACCGTATCAGGACAATTACCCCCCGGACAACTACCGCCCCGCGACAATTACCCCCGTGTGGACAATTACCCCCCGGACAATTTACCCCCCGGACTAAGTTACCCCCTGAGGAACAATTACCACGCCCGAGGACAATTAACCCCCCGGACAATTACCCCCCTAGGACAATTACCTTCCCAGACAATTAACCCCCGGACAATTACCCCCCGGATAATTACCCCCCGGACAATTACCCCCTACCGGACAATTACCCCCCTGGACCAATTACCCCACCGGACAATTACCCCCCGGACAATTACCCCCCGGACAATTACCCCCGGACAATTACCCGGACAACTACCCCGGACCATTAACCCCCCCCCCCACGAAGGACAATTTACCCGCCCGGACAATACCCCCCGGACAATTACCCCTGAGGACAAATTACCCCCCGAGGATCAATTACCCCCGGACAATTACCCGACCCCTAGGACAATTACCCCCCGGACAATTACCCCCTGGAGGACAATTCCCCCCCCCCCCCCCGAGGACAATATACCCCCACCCGGACAATATTACCCCCTGGACAATTACCCCCCAGACAATTACACCCCGGACAATTACGCCCGGAAATTACCCCCTGAGGACAATTCCCCCCGAGGACAATTCCCCCCCGAGGAATAATTACCCCCGACATTACCCCGAGGACAATTACCCCCCAGACAATTACCCCTGGACAATTGCCCCCGAGAAGAACATTTACCGCCGAGACAGTTACCCCTCCCCCCCCCTTCCACCGGCAATTGATGTTGGAATCAAGCGGCGCGCCATTGTGAGTCTCGCCTGGTGTTCGCAAGTTTTTGAATTATTTCTCCTACTTGATCTTATCTTAATGGCTTTCTCTTTCCCTTTCTCTTATATTTATCTTTTCTCCTTTTCTCTATCTCTGCCTCTCTCTCTCTCTCTCTCTCTCACACACTTTCTTATTTTTCTTTTTTCCCCTTTTTTCTTCCTTTCCTTTCATAATAATTTAATAATAATATCAATATCATATTAAGCATTTATAATGCGCCGACTAATCTAGTAAAACTATCAGTGGCGCAGCATAATATTATTTACCCGGCTATAGCCATAGCTGCCCTTATAAAAGGGCGCTTTAGCCCATTCGAGGAATTTCTTCCTACGGTACCCATTTACTTACCTTCTGGCAAATGCAGATTAATATCTTGCCAAAGGAACATTAGTGAATGGACGGATTCGAACCGTGTGTACCTTGTGATCGTCAGTCCGCCGATTATCCATTCGACCACACCACCTCACCCCCTCCTCCCCTTTTTGTATTTGTTTAGCGCGCCTTCGCGCCATGAAAACATGGAGGGGGGCGCTTGCACCCCAAGCCCCCTGTTTGAATACACATTATATGCATCAGAAAATATGTAAACTGTGCCCCATATTCCCAACGGTAGATTCTGCAAAATACGTGGTCCGAAACCATGGTTTCTCACGGTCTCTGGGCCATAAGGAATAACTTAATTATGATATTTAATTTTACTGATTAACCTTATTTTTTGCATAAATTGACATTAAGCTTTAGTTTATATATTTTCACTTAATTTGTTGAATTTATGGAGTATTAATTATGACCTTTATTGCCGCCCTTAGAAACACATGGTTCAGACCAGGTTTTATCCATTTTTTCGAAATTAAACAAAAATAATTAACCCTTTTGAGCGCGGGCCCGTGAAACCCGATTGTTACCCCTGAGGCGAGCGATTTCTTTGTACACTGACAGTATTATATAAATTTGTGATGTTTTGTGCTTTCATTAACTCCTTGCCATCTAACTCGTCATTTCATGATTTGTAGTAAATGTAAGCATGACAGGCGCGACATTTTTCTATCTAACACTGTAAGGCATTGTCATCAAAACCAAATATAAGACACATTTATTTTGTAAAGAAAAACATTTTGTCATTTTGGCAGAAGTTCCGCTTTCTTTCTTTCCAATAGATTCACAATGCAAATGTGCCGTAATGCAATGTGCGGCACGCACGTGTTCGATCGATGAGCCTACTTGATAGCACTTGAAAAAGAGTCCTGTTTTTCTTTCAATTATTTCTATAAATATATTGCGATTAAAAGATCATAGCGGCCGGCTTCGCACCTCTGGTACAATGGCACCTTTGACTAAGCAACCATTCATTAAAAGCGCAGGTGTAAGTTATTTGAAATAAAAGCGGACTTTTAACTTATAATACATACTCTGATTGGCCATAACTTTACATTTCATTACAATCATTATGTTACAACAAAATAGTTCAAAGAAAATGTCAGATAAGAACCCCTGCTCATATATCGTATATTAATCTAACTAGAATCGAAAAACGACAGGGCTTAATCTCCAGTGCAACTAATATTTTATATATATCTATAATAATGAACATTATTTAACTTAACCTTAACCTTTCTATTTCTTCTCTCTTCTTCTCATTCTCAATAATATCTCTCGTATTTCTCCTCTCCGAGCTAGCTTACTATTTGATTATTCTTCCCCTTCGGACGCGTTACGCGTACGCCAAAAGTGAAGATCGGGAATTCGTTTTCTTATGTAAAAAAAATATAGTAATTTGTTGGAATGAAGTAATTGTTCTCGATTTTTTTTTTCCACGTAACTAAGTTATTTCTTTAATGGGATAATAATTGAAATGAATGTATAATATTCGTTTGTTCCATTCCTCAAGAATTTAGCCACAAAAGAGCTGGTGAAAAGCTAAAAAAAAAATTGTCAATATAGTAGGGAAATATCTGGCTTCTGTAGAAGCCCGTCGTTAGCAAGACTGAACACCTCGCTCGGCTTCTGTAGAAGAGCCCGTTCGCATCCAAAGGGCTAAAAAATCATAACAGTTGGATATCAGAAATAAATCAGAAGATATTCAACATGTGTGGATTATTTTGTGTATGTGTGTCCTGTTCCACATAGAATTTTTCAAATTGTTTGTTCTATGAAAATAAAAAGGTAATATGAGGGCCCGTATTACGATTTTTTCTGTATGCATATATGAGTATCCAAGGACGGGGGGGGGGGGGCTTGGGGCTCAAGCCCCCCCCCCCTGCTTTTTTTTTCATGGCGCAGAAGGTCGAGAGGGAGGGGGGGGGAAAGCAGAAAAAAGCAAGAAAGTGGAGAGAGAGCAAAGAAGAGAAAAAGAAATATGAAAGAGAAAGAGAGATTCATTATGATAAAATCAAGATAGAAAAATAATTAGAAACACAGCGTACTGGCGAACA
>CALNVZ010000970.1:79239-100045 GCA_940671915.1 Paracentrotus lividus
TCCGGGGGGTAATTGTCCAGGGGGTAATTGTCCTAGAACCAAATATTACAGCTGCAACACCTTCTAAAGCAATATATTAGTGACCATACATGCCATATAGCTCATTGCAATGGAATATAAGAGAAAGGGTCAATACTTAATTCATAGTCCATCAAAAAATGTAACTTTAACACAAACAGCAGGTTGCAAAATTATTCAAACCCCTACAAACGCACATAGATTAATACATGAATAACAACAATTAAGAGACGCATGAACATGTTTTAAGGTGATTACAAGATTAAATTTGAATGATGCAAATTTTACACAACTTCTTAACCAACAAGAGTTTGTCTTTATTACTTTGTGCAGCACACATTTGCTGCAAGGACCTGCTTTAGACAGGAGGTGTGTCACAAGCTTTTGGCAGCGCACAGTTTTGGCCCATTCCTCACCGGCAAAGATCTCCTGGTCAGCAAGATTCTCAGGTCTACGTGCTGCAACACCTTTCTTCAGATCCCACCACAGATTCTCTATACGGTTCAAGTCTGGAGACTGTGATGACCACTCAAGTACCTTCCAACCTTTCATCACGAACCAAGACTTGGTGGCTTTGATGTATGCTTGGAGTCGTTGTCCTGTTGAGATATCCATTGACGCCAAAGCTACTATTTCCTCAAGGATGGGGTGACATTGTTTGCAAGGATATCCAGATACCCGACAGAATCTATGGTGCTTTCAGCACGATGGAGATTCCCAGATCTGCTAGAACAAGCACATCCCACAGTATCAGAGAACCTTCACCATGCTTCATGGTGGGCAGGGTGTTCTTCTCCTCGAACGCCTTATTCTATTTACTCAAGATGTCTTTGTGAGGTTTGTTTAAGCATACTGGAGACGGCTGCTCTGGAGGTTAGGCTTTAGGAGTGTTGTACGTCGAGGCGTTCTAGCATTGAGCCCATCTTCATGCAGTGTGAAGCATACTGTATCCATCGAGACATATGTCCCGCCTTCAGCCAAGTCTTCCTGTGGTTCCTTGGATGTAAGCTGAGGGTTCTTCGTCACCTATCTTTTCAGGAATCTTCTTGCGGATGATGAAAGCTTCTTCTTTCGTCCACCACTAAGTTGTGTTGCTGCAGAACCAGTGGCTTTGAACTTGCGAATGATGCTTCTAACAATGTTTTTTAGAACATTTCAGAGCTTTGATATCTTCCTGTACCCATTTCTTTGGGTGTTTCCATTACCTGCTACCCTGCTACACTTCCAATTTCTGCTATACACCTTTTTCAATTTGGACTCGACCATTTATCCCCGTTTCTGTGATTGGCATATTGCTCATGAATATATAGATATAGGCCTATCGCCACCTTTCCTGATAAATGTATTTGCATAAGAAGGAATGTAATTTTGTGTGCGTGTACTCTTGTGTGGCGATAACGTCACGCGAAAAATACGATACGAACTCGTAGGATTTTTACTGCCAAATCCTTGATCTGGTAAACGCTTTTCTTCTCTTTATTCTATATTTATCATTTTCATCATTATCTGTTAATAATAAGGGCCGTCTAGATGCTTTCGATCGTTCTTAAAGGTTGATTTCGGGAGGACGTACATATGGTACTACAAAATACCAATGTTGTTGTTTGTCTGAGAAGCGACAGCGCAGTGAGCCAGCGTAACGAGCTCTTCTTTTTGAACGTCGTGTGTTCAAATCCGAAAACCGACGGATTTTTTTTTTTGTTTTTTCTTCTTCTTTTCTTCTTGAGTTTGTATTTTCTGACAGTCATTGACTGGTCATTCATTTATTGAAAAACAGAAAAAACAACCAAAATAACATTTTTTTTTCTTAAAGATAATCAGGTTAGCCTAAAGTAAGATTTTCTAGAGAGTTAGCCCTATGGGAACCCACTATTTTTTTCAACACCCCCCCCCACAAAAAAAAAAAAAAAAAGAAAAAAAAGACGAAATAAATTATTTAAAAAAAAATTAAAAAAATAGTTCACCACCATTTCTAACCTTTCCAGTGGATTTTTTTTTTTTTTTTTGGACACTCAAGTTAAAAAAAGGTCACAAGTCACCACATTACGACTTTCTCATAAAAAGCCATTTATTTATATACTAATAATAATTATTATTATTGTAATTATTCATATCATTTACACTCATATGATAGTAATTATCAACTTTTGTTATGACTATTGTATATTTTTTAATTTTTTTTTCTTTTGGAGTGCAATCATAAATACAATTAATTATGCCTCGGCTCAAATTCATTTGATGGCTCGAACTGTTCTTTTAAACGTGTATGATAACATAATTATAAAAAAACATGTACTATTCTCGTTATACACGTTTAAAGAACAGTTCGAGCCATCAATTGAATTTGACGCCGAGCATAATTAATTGTATTATTGATTGCACTCCAAAAGAAAAGAAAAAAATTAAAAAATATACGATAGTCATAACAAAGTTGATAATTACTATCATATGAGTGTTAATGATATGAATAATTACAATAATAATATATTATTAGTATATAAATAAATGGCTTTTTTATGAGAAAGTCGTAATGGTGGTGACTTGTGACCTTTTTTTAACTTGAAGTGTCAAAAAAAAAAAAAATCCACTGGAAAGTTAGAAATGGTGGTGAACTATTTTTTTTTTTTTTTTATAATTTATTTCTCTTTTTTTTTGTTTTTTTTGGGGGGGTGTTAGAAAAAAATAGTGGGTTCGCCATAGGGCTATTAAAACTCATCTAAGGAAAATCCTTATCTGCCATCTTTAGCTACAGCGATTATCTTTAAGAAAAACATATATTATTTTAGGTTTTTTTCTGTTTTTCAATAAGTGAAGACAGTCAATGACTGTCAGAAAATCAAAACTCAAGAGAGAAGAAGAAGAAAAGAAGAAAAAAAAAAAAATCCGTCGGTTTTCGGATTTGAACTCACGAATTTCAAATGAAGAGCTCGTGACGCTGCTCACTGCGCTGTCGCTTCTCAGACACCAAGCCTTGGTATTTTGTAGTACCATATATGTACGTCTCCCGAAATCAACATGTAAGAACGATCGAAAGCATCTAGACGGCCCTTATTATTAACAGATAATGATGAAAATGATAAATATAGAATAAAGAGAAGAAAAGCGTTTACAGATCAAGGATTTGGCAGTAAAAATCCTACGAGTTCGTATCGTATTTTTCGCGTGACGTTTATCGCCACACAGAGTACACGCACACAAAATTACATTCCTTCTTATGCAAATACATTTATCAGGAAAGGTGGCGATAGGCCTATATATATTCATGAGCAAAATAGCCAATCACAGAAACGGGATAAATGGTCGAGTCCAAATTGAAAAAGGTGTATAGCAGAAATTGGAAGTGTAGCAGGGTAGCAGGTAATGGAAACACCCCATTTCTTTCTTGTGCAAAACTACTATCACTTCTCTAGCATCTGGGATCACTCTTTAACTTTAATCATTTTGCCAGTACTGTACGGGCCCGTGTACGGGAAACCAATATCAGGAGTATTAAAACAGGGTGTGCCTTTTTTGTTGAAGTACAAGTAGTAGTATTATGTAATAAATGCAAAGGTAGGCTGGTAAGTATGTGTCATAGCTGATTGCACATCAAAAAATGTGAATTTGGTTTTTGATATGTCTTCTTGCGGCTGATGAAAGCTTCTTCTTTCGTCCACCACTAAGTTGTGTTGCTGCAGTACCAGTGGCTTTGAACTTGCGAATGATGCTTCTAACAATTTTTCTTGGAACATTGAAACGCTTTGATATCTTCTTGTACCAATTTCTTTCTTGTGCAAAACTGCTATCACTTCTCTAACATCGGGGACCACTTTTTGTAACGTTAATCATTTGGCCAGTACTGTACGGCAAACCAATATCAGGAGTATTAAAACAGGGTGTGCCTTTTTGTTGCAGTACATGTAGTAGTATTATGTAATAAATGCAAAGGTAGGCTAGTAAGTATGTGTCATAGCTGAATGCACATCAAAAAAATATGAATGTGGTTTTTGATGTGTCATTATTCATGACTTGTATTACTATTAATCCATGTGTATTTCAGGGGGGTTGAATAATTTTGCAACCGTTTTTTTTTTTTTTTTTTTTTTAAGTTGCATTTTTTAATGGACTATAAATTAAATATGGACGTTTTTTTCTTGTATTCCATTACTGAGCCATATGTTCACTAATATAATGATTAGGAAGGAATTTGCAGCTGTAATATTACTTTTTTGGCCAAAATGTCCAAAATGCAAGGGGGGTTGAATAATTCTGCATGCAACTGTAAGTGTCATAGGGAAATACCACACACGAAAACGGTACCACAGAAATACCATACAGCAGTGATGTGGTATTTTTACGGCACACTGTAATGTGTGGTTTTGCTGCATGGTTTTGTTGGCACATATACCACATGTGTAGTACTGCTATAATTATGGTTTTTAGCACAAATACCACATGTGTGGTATTACTGTATGTTTTTTTTTTTTTTTTTTTTTTTTTTTTTTTTTTTTTTGATGAGCGAAGTGAGTGCCTCGGCCGCTCTTTTTTAGCTCTCTTCCTATTTCTGAGTTTTGTGATATTTTTTTCTTCTGTGAACCTGTATATGACTACCATTATTATCATGATATGCTGGAGACTATATGGGACAAAATCTGAAGACTCTCATGCACCCAATTAGGAGATATCAGTGGATCATATTTTCTATATCTCTTGTGATTGCTGTAATATACTTGGAGAGTGTGTTCACTCAACCTCAACTTGATCCTCAACTTCAATGGACATCCATCTATTGTCTGGGACAATCTACTTAGTGCTACATAATGGATATGGTTAGAAGCCTCTTTTTAATCCTATGTCTTCTGATTTGCCAAAATGAAGCTGTACACAACTATATTGGATGTGTACTTAAAATTTCACCTAAGAGCCACATGAAATATGGCGGAACACGCATACAGTGCTATACAATTCAAATAGTACCTTTCAAGTATTGCTACAATCTGGAGATATTAACCCAAATCCTTGGCCGTCAACAAATCTCAGATCTGAACCCAATGCAAAGGAAGTAACTGAACCGACAGCAAATAGAATTACTTATAGTACGACATATTTACATTCCATTAACCCTTGTCATGCCAGTACAGCACATCTCCATCACAAGCATGTATCTCATGATCTCAAAAACCTTACACTGGAGCTAGGTATAGCAAGGAAACATAAGACACGGAGAGGAAAAAGGCGTGACCTTTTACAGCTCGAGAACCCTGCCCTAAACGCCATACCAGATAAGGAGCCTACTCCTATCCCGGAACCTCTAACCCCATTCAATATTTTTATGTTTTCTATGTAATAATATCGAGTTTAACATGGGAATGTAGAATATTCAATCATGTAGTGATACAGGGCAATTGGGAGCTAAGAACGCCAAAAACATAGAAAAAAAAATGTATGTATATATATATATATATATATATATATATATATATATATATATATATATATATATATAAATAAATCAAGCTTCACTTATAAAGTCCATTCCTAGCAAGCGACCAGGCTACGCATGAGCGATTTAACCACAGCCCGCACGCGCGGACAGGGTCGTCTCTTTTTTAAATCTCATCACAGGGTAATGACATCAGGCCAAACAATTTCGTCGTCAACAGGTTTGATTTTGTTTCGTTCTCATGTCAGTTATGCTACAGTCACACAGACACTTACGTTTAGTTACGTCCGCTGCGTATAGATTTGGCTGAGTGGACGCAGCATGAACGCAGCATGGACGCGGTCATCCGCAAGGAACGTAAGTATACGTATCTGTCTGAAACTGAACCGTATCTGTACGCACAATGACGGCGCAAAGCCTGCGAAATTTTGAAATGTTCAAAATTTCGCAGTGCATCTTTACGGATGCCGACGTACGTAAGTAACCGTAACTGAACGTAAGTTTCCGTAAATGAACGTAACTATCCGTATCTAGGACGCAGACCATCCGGGAAAATTCTTAAGTTCCGTCCATTTGCGTTTATTTGCGTAAACCGTAATTATTCGTAAGTATCCGTAATTAAACGTATCAAACGTTTAAGTATCCAAAAACAATACACTTAAGAGGCTGCGGAGAAACACTTAAGCGTTACGGATATTTGCGTCCTCTCACGTTTTAGAGCTCCCGAACACCCGCTCTTGTTTGCACATGGATAGGGGTTATAAAAATGTAATAGCTTCGAGGGGTAGGTCCTAAATTTCCTAGAGGGAGGGGGGAACACATTTAAAAAAACCCTAATAATTCAAGCGAGCTTCCACTCAATAAAAAAAATAATGGAAAACAAATGTTCGAAACTAAACACAACACAAAAAGAAAGTTCCCCCTATTTCAGATATCCATAATTTTTTAACCAGGAGGAATTTAAAAAATCTAATTGTATGTTCATGTAGGGAATTAAATTAGCCACCATAGGAGCGAATTTTTAAGCAAAAATCATCAAGTCATGCTTCAGTGATTAATGGTTGAATGCACACATGTCATTTTTTGAAGTTCACAAGCCTAAAATCACAACTTTGATTCAATGATGTCGGACCCAATTTTCAGATTTTAAACATTTTACACGTCATAATGTATGCAAAACGTGCTTCCCAACATACAGAAAGGAAATTTGCGTCAAATTTCACGGTTGAATGAGCATGCAGCAAAAATTGCCCAAACTGCGATTTTTATTTCTTTGACATGGTATAATCGATCAAATGTGAGGGAATTCCTGTTTTGGTAGTGTTTGCAAAAATTATCCATCCATTCACGGTTGAATGAACCAATCAACCAACCAAAAAATAGGCCATTTTAGAATTACGAAGGGTCATTGTAGTAATTTTATGCACTAGAAATCATCTCAATAACATTTTTGGGTTTTATTTAAATTCTTTGGGCACGTATCAATGATCCTATGGCATTTATTTAAAAATTCATGCTTCAGTGAGCACGTGAGACTGGAAAATCCCTTTTCTCACGTAAGAACTAAAATTCAAATTCTTACTTTGATTGAATTTAACAATTCTTTCGGGGAGTACTTTTTAAATTTAAATTCATAAAAATCCCGATGTTTCATGCTTCAGTGGGCACAAAATACAAGAAAATCATGAAAATAAGAAGAAAGTTTCAGGCGTCGTCATGGTTCAGTGACTTTTCGAATACGTAATTTGAGTAACGATCATGTTAGTTGAGGACCAGATAAAGCTATGTGCAAAGTTTCATAAAATAATTCACAGTCAAATGGACAAAAACTGACAATTGAAATATGCCAAATTTCACTTTGTTAAACTTTTGTTAAATCTCTGTACATAAAGTCAATGGAGTAGGAACTCAATACCTGACAAATGTGAAATTTGGCCAATTTCATAGATGATTATTGTTAATCATACCGTGAGTTATGTCACGAAATTTGGCACACAGCTTCAACGGATCTCCAACTAACATGATTTTGATTCAAATTACGTATTCGAATAGTCACTGAACCATGACGAAGCCCGAAACTTTCTTCTCATTTGCCTGAATTTCTTGTATCTTGTGCCCACTGAGGCGTGAAACATCGGGATTTTTGTGAAAATAAAATCAAAAGTACTCCGTAACAAGAATTGTTATATTCAATCAAAGTAAGAATTTGAATTTTAGTCCATACATGAGAAAAGGGCTTTTCCAGTCTCACGTGCTCATTGAAGCCTGAATTTTTAAATAAATGCCATAGGATTATTGACACGTGCCCAAATAATATAAATAAAACAACAAAAATGGTATTGAGATGCTTTCTAGTGCATAAAATTACTACAATGACTCTTGGTAATTATAAAATGGCCTATTTTTTGGTTGGTTGATGGGTTCATTCAACCGTGAATGGATGGATATTGGTTGCATACACTTCCAAAACAGGAATTCCCTCACATTTGATAGATTATACCACGGCAAAGAAGTAAAAGTCACAGTTTGGGCAATATTTGCTGCATGCTCACTCAACCGTGAAATTTGATGCAAATTTCGTTTCCGTATGTTGGGAAGCACGTTTTACATACATTATGACGTGTAAATTGTTTAAAATCTGAAAATGGGTCCGATATCATTAAATCAAAATTGTGATTTTAGGCGTGTGAACTTAAAAAAATGACATTTTTGCATTAAACCATTAATCACTGAAGCATGACTTGATGATTTTTGCTAAATTTTGCTCCTATGGTGGCTAATTAAATTTCCTACATGGACAAATAATTAGATTTTTTAAATTCCTACTGGTTCAAAAATGATTGATATCTTAAATAGGGGGAACTTTCTTTTTGTTTTGTGTTTATATTTGACTGAATTCCTCTGCAATTAAATCTTATAACTCAATAATTTTCCCCTTTTTTATATAACAAGAATATATTGAATAATTTTGTTTAAAATTTGCTTTAGTTGGATAATCCCTAGCATAAACATGGTTATGACCTCTTTAGAGCTCGATGCCCGGTCAAGAAAGGTTATTGATATCCATTTGTTTAAATTATGTCATTTAAATCACGTAAGCGCACAGCGCAAAAACTCTATTTACCATTTAATAATTAGGAAAGCAGGGCAGTCTGATCTGTTTGGGCTACAATTTTATATTTTCTAAATGATAGAATGCGAGAGTGAACAAAAAATTTGCTATATAATTATTTTAAAGCAAAGTAAGTTATGCACTGCCCCCCCCCCAAAAAAAAAAGAGAGAAATTTTTAAACATTATAATCACTTTAATATATTCTCTTTTTGCTTTTCACTTTTATAATTACCTCAATATACGTGAGGAAAATGTTAGAGCAATAAAAAGGAGGGCCCTAAGTTAAAATTCTCTTTTCCTCTTCTATATCAGTGGGAGTTAATTTTTTGGAAAAAAAGGAAGATATTTAGAGGAGAACGAGAGAGAGACTTCATCTAATTTTCTCTCTTTTTCCTTCTCGTTCTTCTCTCCGTGTCTCTCTCTCGCGCTTGCTCTCTCTCTCTCTTTTGCCCCTCTCTCCAAAAGCACACACACTCACAGACACCCTACCCCCCACACACACTCACAGAAATTGAGAGAATTAAGAAAGGGGAATATCAAAGAGAGATTCTGAGATGAGATATAATACAGAAGGAAATTTGAAGATGTATGTGTGAGTGACGTGTAAGACTAACAGGCATAGAACGATGGGCAAAGTGTGCGAGTGTGCGTGCAATTATGGTACTTGAGGATGTGTGTGTGTTGGTGTGTGTGTGTGTGTGTGCGTGTACATGCTTATACAAGTAGGTCTTTCTAATTTGTTTTAGTCTTCACCTAGCCAGTTGCCTCAAGTTAGATTTTGCAGTCTTTGAAAGATTGTCATTTATTCCGTCGTGGTGCAATGATATCCTAATGAAAAGGATACCAAAATATGCCAGGGGGGGGGGGATTCGAGCAATAATTACCTTGAAAACTAAGATTCTGTTTTCATACTCCAAGCAAGACTGATAGGACTTTTAATTTATTTTTTTTACTCACTCTGTATATCTAAAATTCGGTTTGGGAACATTTATGATATATAAACACAACGCAAGAAGAAAGTTCCCCCTATTTCAGATATCAAAAAATAAATTTAACCAGTAGGAGTTGAAAAAATTATAATTATATCATTTGAAACTACTAATTTTTAAAACGAATTTCAAATAACCCAAACAAATCCTGGCAAATCCAAAAGAACCCTTGAGAAAAAAAAAACACATCAAAATTTAGACGAACCGAGAAATATCCTAACGAACTCAGACAAATCATTAAAAATCCTAACGAATGGAAGCGAAAAAAAGATTAGGCTTTATTCATTTGGGTTTACAATTCAGTAAAATACCCCCTTTACGCGTGCTTAACAAAGCAGCACAGATGAAAACATACCATGTTGATACGTACTGTTCAAAACATTGGCTAGACCCTCCTTATATAAAACACTGTAAATTCACTTTATTTGCCTGGGTTCGCTACTCAATGAGATACCCCCTTAAGGCGATACATCCACACTAATATACATGTACATACATTTAAATACATTTAGATATTTAATAGCCCTTGTCTTGAATGAATGAGTGATGAGTATGTATAAGAGCCTGGTCAGTTAAGAGTGAGCACTGGGGTGAAAATTTCATATTAAGATTATTAAGATTAAGATATTAAGATATTATTGGGATGAAAGTATTTTCAGGATTTAGACTAACATCTAAAGTTTTTAAAATATGAATTTCAGAGTCATGTAATGATGAGAAGCCCTTGAAATATATTATTTTTCTACGGGGTGCCTTAAAATAATGTCACGAACGGACATTTTTCAGTAACAGTAAAATAAGTCTCAGTTCAATATCTACACAACTTTTTAATTTTTTCTTTACTGATACAGAATTGTTGAAAGTATTTCTGAACAAAACAAGAAAACAATTGAAATTATAAACTGGGGAAATAATTCTGTGCGATAAATTTAAACATTTTGACAAAAAAATGTCCGTCCGTGACAAAAAAAAAAACAGAACAAAAGTATTTATCCCCTTTGTTATTGCTTGTTTGAAATTAAAATCATGCAAAGCTATCTCCCCATTATAAGACCTTTGCTATGTATGAATTATACTTTTATCAATTGTGATGCATTTATTTCATATGAATTTGAAATTTTGTCCGTCCGTGACATTTTTTGTCACGAACGGACAAATCAGTACTTAAATGCAATATGCTGCACTGGTTTTGGATGAAATGAATTATTTTCAATTACTCCAGGTAAGTATCTTGAATTAAACCCTTATTTTTATTCAAATTAGGTAGCTGAGATCACAATCATGTACATTACCCCCCCCATGCACATAAAATTCTCTATATCACACACAAATACATGTACATGTATGCAGGCCGCAAATCAGGATTCCCTATTTTTTTTTTAAAGATTTTAGATTTGGACACCCCAAAGTTTTTGCATGATACCCCAGTCAAGCAAAAATGTTACACTAAAAATGTTCACATCACTGCTTTTGGGGAGGGGGGGGGTGGCGATTTAAAAAAAAAAAAAAAAAAAAGACCTCGCCCGTCCAATATTCATCCTTATTTAAAAAAAAAATAAATAAAAAAATAAAAATGGGTAGGGCTATGCCATTTTTTGTTTTTTTAGGGGGGGGGGTGAGGTGGGCCCACCAGGACACCTTGATCCACGTTGACTTGCAAACCTTCATTCTGATTATTTATCGAATTGTATTAAGTGGATTATAGGACATGCAAAAATGCAACTAACGGGGGGGGGGTAGGTGTGAAAAAAATGACCCTTCGTCCGGCAAATGTGTCATCCTTATTAAATAACAGCCATTGGGTAGCGGAGGGTTTTCCATTTCATTTCATTTTTTATGGGGGGGGGTTGGGGGTGGGAGGGGGGGGTTGGGGTGGGTCGGACCCCTGGATCCGCGTTTGACTTTAAAACCTTCATTCTGATTGGTTGTTGAATTGTATTACCGTGGAATTTTAATATTCTTTGACGGAAAAAGATTTCTGCAACAGTTTTCCTATGATGTCCGTCCGTGACAACCAAACGTCCGTCCGTGACACTGAAAATGTCCGTCCTTGACAAAATGTTTTTAGCCGTCAATCAAAAACTGGAGCTTTTATCCAAATGATTTTTACATGGCAGCGAAGTAAAATTACTTGGCTATTGTATGATATGTTATTTGTTTAACATTGGCAATTATTTTAGATAGAAATGCCGAAAGAGTCATGAGAAGTCAGGAAACCCATTTCTATCCCGTCCGTCCGTGACATTGAACATTTAAAGGATTCTATTCTTAGCATGTATCCATGGCAACAAAATTTTGCCATCATTTGGCAGATCCAGTAGTACCCTTCACTATCAAACACAGAAAATTTCAATATTTCTCATGATTAACTTTTCACGGGCTGTCAAACTTTGAAAATTTGCAAAATGTCCGTCCGTGACAAACTGACCAGGCTCATAAGCTGATATTATTTGACCACCTTTTACCAATCTGTATTTGTAATGTATCATAGTTTATGTTTATAATGAGTGTATACAAACATTACTGTAATTATGGAAAGTATTGTATGCATGCATGATTCCATTTTTGTTTTTTGTTTTGTTTTTTTAAGTTGCAAGTATTTTAAATACATTTTTTGGAATTTATTAGTTTGTTTCTAGATGTACAAAGGCACCAGACTCGACTCGTGTTCATGCTATTTTCTGGCTCCTTTTATCCTTTAATCTTATTGGATATTAATGTGTATTGTAAAATATATTATGCTATAATACAATTGTTTTTGGATAATAAAGTTCAAGTTCAAGTATTGTACACACTAAACACTCAATGAACAAGTGTCTCTTGGACGTCTCTACAGATGCAGAGATTATTAACCTTGAATATTTAATTTTGACCTAATTATTAAAAGAACTAATTAGATTGTTTTCCTATGATATGTCCAAATAAAGAGGCCAATACCTAAAATTTCAATCGAAGAATTTTATAACCCCTGACCTATCCATTCAAAAAAATCAAATCAGATAATTCTCCTATAGTGATAAATTCTATCATCAATCATCAAATTTACAATTAAAACCTCAGGTGGTTCTCGAGATATCACAAAAACGATGTCGATTCCTAAAATTATAACTTGACCACTTTGACCCTTGACATTTTACCAACATTCTCCTAAATCTAATCACATAATCTTTCTCTTGTTATACATATGAAGTTTATATCTTAAACAGTTCAAGCAGGTCTTGATAAAAAGACCATTACCAGTAAATTCCCAAGTTAATCTGCTGTGACCTTTGAGTTTTACTCATATTTTCCCATATCTTATCAGATTGTCTTCTTATTGTGCTTGATACCTGACCTATAACCTACATTATCCAAAGTCTCATATCTTATTGTCTTATGGTATTTAATACTACATGTACCACCAAGTTTTAAATTCATATTTCCCAGTGGATCTTAAAATTAGGCAACAACGGATAAGGGGACAGATGGATTTACAAACTGACAATATAAAAGTTCACAAGTAATTCTTTTGGCACCATCTTCGGTGGTAGAGGCACAAAAAAAAAACACATAAATTGATTGAGCTGATATTTTAATTTTGACATTATTTGATATTAGACAACTACAGCGTGTCCTAGAAAAATGCTAATGGCATAGTGAGTGCTGAAAGAAGACTTTAAATATATTTCCGTGTTCAATGGACGGTATGGACCATAGTGCATAAAATTTAAGCCAGTAGTATAAAATAAATAGTAGTTTACGATTATAAAATAATATACAATATGATTTAGTAATTTTCAAATTACACTCATTTAGAGTGACATTGAAATTTTTTGTTGGACATGCTGTACAGCTTGGTCATCTTGAAATTTGGTACATTTTTGGTAATAGATGTTATATTTTGCGTGTGAGATGTAATGGATCATCCCCGAAAATTTTGATCATCCCAATATTAACATCTTCAAATCCCAGACTTTGGTATTCAATAGAAACTTTAAAGATGATAGGTTTGCAAAAAAAAAAAAAAGAAAAAAAAAAAAAGATTTACAAGAAACTTACGTGGAACCAACTCTGGTCTGAGGGTTAGGTGATGGAACCATAACGGGGAGGTAGGGTGGAGTGCTGTAAGACTGACTAGACCAGGGCACCCTGGTAGAACCAACTCTGCTCTGAAGGTTAGGTGATGGATCCATAGAGGGGTGGTAGGGTGGAGTGCTGTGAGACTGACTAGGCCAAGGCATACTGGTAGAACCAACTCTGCTCTGAAGGTTAGGTGATGGATCCATAGAGGGTTGGTAGGGTGGAGTGCTGTGAGACTGATAGACCAGGGCAACCCTGGTAGAACCAACTCTGCTTTGTGGGTTAGGTGATCCAAAAAGGTGTGGGAGGGTGGAGTGCTGTGAGACTGACTAGACCAAGGCACACTGGTAGAACCAACTCTGGTCTGAGGGTGGGGTGATGGATCCATAGAGGGGTGGTAGAGTGAGTGCTGTGAGACTGACTAGACCAAGGCACACTGGTAGAACCAAATCTGCTCTGAGGCTTAGGTGATGAAACCATAGAGTGTTGGTAGGGTGGAGTGCTGTGAGACTGACTAGGCAAAGGCATACTGGTAGAACCAACTCTGCTCTGAAGGTTGGTGATGGATCCATAGAGGGTTGGTAGGATGGAGTGCTGTGAGACTGACTAGACCAAGGCATACTGGTAGAACCAACTCTGCTCTGAGGGTTTAGGTGATGGATCCATAGAGGGTTGGTAGGATGGAGTGCTGTGAGACTGACTAGACCAAGGATACTGAAGAACAACTCTGCTCTGAAGGTTAGGTGATGGAACCACAGAGGGGAGGTAGGGTGTAGTGCTGTGAGACTGACTAGACCAGGCATACTGGTAAACCAACTCTGCTCTGAGGTTAGGTGATGGATCCATAGAGGGTTGGTAGGATGGAGTGCTGTGAGACTGACTAGACCAAGGCATCTGGTAGACAACTCTGCTCTGAAGGTTAGGTGATGGATCCATAGAGGGTGGTAGGATGGAGTGCTGTGAGACTGACTAGACCAAGGCATACTGGAAGAACCAACTCTGCTCTGAAGGTTAGGTGATGGAACCACAGAGGGGAGGTAGGGTTAGTGCTGTGAGACTGACTAGACCAAGGCATACTGGTAAAAAACTCTGCTCTGAGGTTAGGTGATGGATCCATAAGAGGTTGGTGGAATGGAGTGCTGTGAGACTGACTAGACCAAGGCATACTGGTAGAACCAACTCTGCTCTGAAGGTTAGGTGATGGATCCATAGAGGGTGGTAGGGTGGAGTGCTGTGAGACTGACTAGACCAAGGCACCATGGTAGAACCAACTCTGGTCTGAGGTGGGGTGATGGATCCATAGAGGGTTGGTAGAGTGGAGTGCTGTGAGACTGACTAGACCAAAGGACACTGGTAGAACGCAACTCTGCTTGAGGCTTTAGGTGATGAAACCATAGAGTGTTGGTAGGGTGGAGTGCTGTGAGACTCACTAGACCAAGGCACATTGGTAGAACCAACCCTGGTCTGAGGTTTAGGTGGTGGAACCATAGAGGGTTGGTAGGGTGGAGTGCTGTAAGACATACTGGTAGAACTTGCTCTTTCTTGAACAGATGGATGATATTTCGAAAAGTCGAAAACAAACCTGAAGATATGATGATAAAGGGAAAGATGATTAGCTTCGTGATTGTCAAAAGGTTACTCTCTTCAACCTGCTTGTTTGGCCTTAAAACACCTGGCACGAGATGATGCCTGAATATCACCTTTATCAGAGAGAATAGAACGGAGAGCTGCTAGGTCACCTTTGTGCACGTAAAACGGTGTAGTATTGGAAATACATGTGTTATTCAATCAGCCTTGCACATGCCCTTACGAATTGCCACCGAATTGCACATCTTGTACTCCAGATGACGATAATTTACGCAGGGAGCAAAACCCCATATTTTGAAAGGAGCTGACATGTCGAGATATAAAAAGTAGTCCCATCTAGGATGGTTGTATGGACCATAACTAACATCCCTAGGGTGGACAACTCTTCAGATCAGCTGCAGGAGGGTCCCTACAAGTGGGGGCGTCCAAAATAGCTGCCCCTTTTACAAAAATTAGTATTCTGAACAAAACTGATTAAAGAAAAGTTTCAAATGCATGGAGTTTGGTATCAAACTAAAGATAATAAAAATTTCCTATAATTTAATTTCCTATTATTTTCAATTGTATTCAGCCAGGGTTAAATTTTAAGCGTTAAAGTTGATTTTTCTCATTAAAAAAAAATAAAAAAATAAAAAAATAAAATAAATTTTCATATATTTATTGCTTTACCACGTGTACCAATCTTGTTGAGACCTGAAGCGAAACCTTTCAGAAATGTACCCCTATGCATGCATGGACAATATGTGAAAAAGAAAAAGCAATGCCTCTTTTGAATAAAAAGATAAAGAAGCTATAAAGTTAAGAATGTAATATTTGGAAAAACAACCTTTTTTATTCATTTATGTGGAAACCCATACACGTGTAAAACCCTATTCGTACGCGCATGTGTATTGCGCGTTGTGATGTATTCAATGTATAACATTTTGGATAAACTTCTGCATACAATGGCTATCAGATAATAATTAACCTCAGTTACAAGGGACATGATGTCCCCTGTAACGGCGGTATTCCTTAAAAAAGGACTACATGTACCTTTAGAAGAAATTGTTGTAGATTCCAACTGAAATCAGTTTCAATATAAGAAGACATCCTTTCCCTTACTCTCTCAGGTGAAATCATTTCAGTAAACTCATTTTCAAGAATTCAGGGAAAAATTATAAAAGGGAGGTCACAACATGAGGGCACAAGAGAAATGGAATACATTCACATATACATTGCTTTCATAATCAGCTTTGAATTGTCAGAAATAACCATTCAAGTCAATAGAAATATTGTATGGATTATGCTTGTGTGATATAATGAAGACTGAGGACTTGAAATTGATGCTTGGAGAAATGTAGCACATCATGAAAAAAATGTCCCATGTAACGGTGGTATTTCATAACATCTGGTAACTCTGATTATTCTAGAATAGCTATGTTTACACGGCACCATCGAAGTTTTAGTTCTCTAGGATTGTATCTCTAAGAATTTAAACCCCGACGGCTTGTTCTCGAGTCGGGTTCACACAGAGTGCTTATCCTCAAGGATAGGCGAGAGGCTCGAAGACCGGAAGTATTAGTTGTAGGTAGTACGCGCTATTCATTTCGTGATTTACTTAACCGGAAGTTTAACCGATACAAGAGGTCACTCTTATCCTCCAGAACACGAAACTCCAAGTTAAAATTGTGTCCACACGGTCAAACGCGCGATTGGAGACCACCCACCGCTTGGATTTTCGAGCCTTAACCATAAGATCTGTCAAGAACATAAACTCCGACTTGTCCTCGAGAACTTAAACACCGAGTTCGTTCACATGGGCCTTAACTCCAAGTTAACTCCGAGTTATTCTCGAGGACTAAGTTCTCGAGGATAACTTGGAGTTAACTTGGAGTTAAGGCTGGTCGTGTGAACGATACTAATGAAAAGGTCAATTCACAAAATGCAAATGGAATTTATTGAAGTGGTATTGTAGCTAACTCCCAATGATCATTTCATCTAATTTGAAACACTTTTGTTTTTGAGCTCCCATGTCACAGAAATTGCCCCAACCCGATGGAATGACCCAGAGTCAAGGTCAGATTGGAGAACTTCTATGTCATTCTGGGTAGATATTTTACGATACAGAACTGTGTCGTCAGCATAATAGGGGCAAGTATAAGTACCTGCAGTCATTTAGTTGGGCAGGTCTGCAGTAAACAAATCAAAAAGAATGCGCCCGATGACACTCCCCTGGGGGACTCCAGAGGTTACAGAACTCCAATCCGACTGACCACCTTGGAACTGAACACGCTGAAAAGGGTTAGAATATACAAGCCAAGAACAGATTCCAGACAGGATAGTTTTAAGTCCAAACAACAATAAATGTATCTTTATTCTAAGACTCTTGAATCAAAACCATAGCTGCCGCTAGCTTTTCCCAAAGTCACTTCCTTCTCTACACAGTCTGTTCTCCTAATCACAAGGTAACCCGATCACTCGAGTGCTAACAATTATGTGTGCACGTATTTGATATCTAATCCCTTACATTCTCCCCCACCAAAATAACCCTATATGGGTGTGTTATTTTTCTCTCTTTTTTTTCTTTCTTACTACTCTTCCTTTGTAGTACCAGCACCTATGTAAAACAATAAATAGCCATATATAACACAACTATAATCATACATGTAAATTCTTGCAACATGTAAACAAAACAAATTTGCATTAAACGCACTACAACGCAAAATCTGCACAACTATGCATATCAAAAAATGGTACCTGCAGAACAGTATACAGTAAACCACACTCAAACAGCTGAAAGTGCCATGAAAACAAGTAATGATCTACTATCCTCTGTTAAAACAACAACCGAAGCAAACACGGCATAAGACGTCATAACATGGTCGAAACGGAAAACGTCTAACTGACAAAGAATGACCACATAGACGGAGGACTCATTTTTATGAACCCAATACACAATTTAATTGCATTATTAAACCAATTAGGACGTAATAGACCAGTAGAACAATCACACGAGCAAACAATTAATAACAAAGAACGTAAAGAAACTCAGATTGACCAATCACACGAGTAATTGAAATTTGTAATACCAGATGACTAAAGACGATTAGAACCAATCTAAAGAAATTAAATGTTATCACCAATTACGTAATATTACTCATTATTGACCAATCTCGACATGAATTGCAATAATTTATATCACCAATTAGGACGACTAGACTCATTGAGACCAATCTACACGAGCTAATTACAATTAAATGATGAAAACGTTGGGAGTTTTTCTCTTCTAGAAACCATTTTCAGCACAACGATTCAGATAGGAAGCCCGAAAACGGCCGAGTATTGGTTGGAATAAACGGAAAAAAAAAAATGAGAAATCATCTAGTTACACAGGTTATGAGGTAATGTATATAAACAGATAAACTCGCGGAGAATATACACCCTAACCCCGAGTTTTGAGCTTTAAATCTCCATTAGGTCTTTTTGAGTCACGATTTTTCATGATGGTGAAAATATGTAATTTGGTCAACAGCAACACTAAAAAGCTTGCTTAAAAGTTTCAGCAGCGCACGATTCCAGTACGCGATGAAGTAAAATATTAATTTCTCTTTCAATTATTTAACTCTTGTGAGGTTCATGACTCCCACCGCTTGATACATAAAAAAAAATCAAAAATACTTTCGATCCTGAACTGCAACAGCTGCACTCTCCTTTTACCACCGTCAATTTTATCAGGCATTGGGATTCCCCAAGCATCGACGGTCAGACGAGAGAAGTCATACCCATACAACACCTATTCCGTAAACTGTCTGTATGTGCACTGTAAAAGTGCGCGTCTGTTGCATACAAATAACACGTCCGCCTTCTGATGTAACAGTTACATATATGAATACCTAGATTAAACGTAATTAACGCATAATTTAGACCAAATCTACGACACTAAATTAACAATTTAAACATGATCAATAATTACCGTAATATGAAACTCATTATTAACCAATCTACACGCAGACGAAATTGAAATATTGAATGACACACAGTATTAGACGTAATTAATTACGATATTTATACCAAATCTTCGAACGATAAATTGCATAATTAATATGACCACATAAATGACGTGATTTGACTCAGTCTAGCCATCTACGACAATACTGAATAGCCATTTTTTGATATGACCAAATACTGACGAGATACTCAATAGACATGTACACAACACATTCTACCGGACGACTATATTAACAGATTACATACAATACGTACAACCGTTGACCAATTACTGGACCATCTGACACCAAGTGACCCTCTGAATTAATAAAAGAGCAACAGACGAGAGGAACCAATTACAATACCTGAGCACCCCTCCCCCAAAAGGAGATTATATATATAATCAATATATATATTGGAACCATTATTTGGAGTCAAATATATTCACCAAAAGAATAATTACCACATCAAAAATACAAAAGTATTTAAATTGTCAGTACCCCCCCCCCAAAAAAAAAAAAATAAGAAGAAAAAAATGAATAAATAAATAAATAAATTACTACCCCTCTTCTGCGCTATTTCATATATTTTGCATTTTTTCCTTTTATTTATTTTAATTTTTTTTTTTTTTTTTGGGGGGGGGGGAGAGAGCCCTCAATAGCAGATAAGCAATTGCTATATAAGAGTGCGATGACAATTGCTTGGAACTACATACAGGGCAATTATATCATTAAGCACCTCCGCCTCCTCCCCCCCAAAAAAAAAGAATAATAAAAATAAAAATAAATAAATAAAAAAATAAATAAAATTCAACAGCAACTATTCACAATCAGTTAGCAACACTAACGCAGAAACGGTAAATCTAGATAATTTCACCATATCAATTAATTTTTAGAGTTATTAGGATAAAGTTTGCAAACCACAACCACAACACTGCAATTAGATGTCGAATAACAGATCGTACAAGTATACACAAGGTTAATTTGCGCATGCGCATGCAGATGTGTGCACACCAGTTGAATTTCGTGTTGGAGGGCAGTGCTATTGCTAGTGCAAAATACAGGTAAAAGTCAACTCAAACGTCATATGTCCGCTGTAAGTAAGAAATTGTAGTATTACCAACACAATTCTGTAGCATTTCATCTGTGAAATCGACATATATTGATTTAATCTGCAATTCTGTTCAAAAGTCTTCTGCAGGAGCCAGGTGACATTGTGAATACATGTGAAACCCAAACCCTTAATCGCGTAGGTTTTGTGACTACAGCACGAGCAACGATTGCTTGCTAGACGGGGGTTGTTCCGGACGCGTCGTCTGTCCGACACTTACAAAATAATTAATCTGCTTTTTTCCAGGATTAAGCCAAAATATCTATCTCATCGTAGAAATTTTCTAACATTTGCTCCAAATACTCAAAAAGATCTTTGTAAGTATGTCTCAAAGCTACAAAATCAATTTGTCCAGACACACAACCTCCGACAAACAAAAAACTGTAATCCATACAAGATACCCCCAGTGCCCAATACATGTCAAGAGAACATCTACCATATTATAACAAAATAATTCGAAATTGAGCCAAAATAAAGAATTTCGAATTAGTTGATAAACAGATGAAGTTTAACGTTCTACTTACAGAATTGATCTAGATCAG
>CALNVZ010000971.1:710-18382 GCA_940671915.1 Paracentrotus lividus
ACTGCGCTCAGGACGATTATCTTAGACCTATTTGTCACGTATCGCCCCTAGTTCCCTTCAGAAATATTATAAAGAACATCTCCTGTAAAATTTCAAGTGATATTAGAGGTAAATTGGAGTAGCGCGCACCACTTGAAGGGGGGCCTTACCATGCGTTTTTTGTAAAATATTCAATTTTTTGTTATTCTCGGCCGCCCTTTAATCATGTACAACCTTTTTCGTGGCTTAATACTGGCTCAGGACTACCTATCTAGCCCTATTCTGGTCCACCCCTAGTGTTTCGGCCTTAAGAAGAATATTATAAAGAACATACTCTGTGCAATTTCAGGTGATGTTAGAGGTAAAATTGGAGTAGCGCCACCAGCTTGAAGGGGGCTTGACCATTATCTTTTTGTAAAATAATTTCATTTTTTGGCTATTTTCCGCCTTATTAATCGATGTAACAGAGCTATTCTAGGCTTAATACTGGCCCAGGACGATTATTTCGTAGAGCCTATTTGTGCCACCCTAGTTCCCTTAATGAATATTATCAGAAGAAACATCTCTGTAAAATTTCCAGTGATTGTGAGAGGTAAATTGGAGTAGCGCCAAGCCTAACTTGAAAGGGGGGCCTTTACCATTATTTTGTAAAATATCTATTTTTTGGTTATTTGCGTCCTTTAAAGTCATGTTACAAGACTTTCGTGCTTTAATACCTGGCGCCAGGAAGATTATTGTAGACCTCACCTTTGTCCACCCTAGTTCCCTTGAGAATATTTATAGAAGAACATCTCTGTGCAATTTTCAAGTGATTTAGCAGGTAAATTGGAGTAGCGGCCACGCCACGTTTGAAAGGGGGGCTTACCATTATTTTGTAAAATATTCAATTTTCTGTTTATTTTGCGTCCCGTTTAATCAATGTACAGCCTTTTCGTGGCTTAATACTCTGGCCCAGGCACGATTACTTTAGACCTATGTTGGTCCCACGCCCTTAGTTCCCATGTCAGAAATATTATAAAGAACATCTCTGTGCCAATTTCAAGTGATTTAGAGGGTAATTGGAGTAGGCGCCACCAACCACTTGAAGGGGGGCTTAGCCATTATTTTTGTAAAATATTTAATTTTTTGGTTATTTGCGTCCTTTAATCATGTACACCTTTTTCGTGGCTTAATACTGGCGGCCAGGAGAGTTATTCAAGACCTAGTTGTGTCGGCAGCCCCTAGTTCCCTTCAGAATATTGATAAAGAACATCTCTGTTAAAATTTCAAGTGATTATTAGCGGGTAAAAGTTGGAGCTAGGCGGGCCACGTACTTGAAGGGGGCTTAGGCCTATTATTTTGTAAAATATGCTAATTTTTTGGTTATGTTGGGCGTCCCCTTTAATTCATGTGACAGATCCTTTTCGTGGCTTAATAACTGGCGCCGCAAGGACGATCTATTTAGAGCCTATTTGTCCAACGGCAGCCCTAGTTCCCCTTCAGAATATTATACCAAGAACAGGCTCTGTGCAATTTTCAACGTGATTTAGAGGTAAATTGGAGTAGCGCCACGCCACTTGAAGGGGGGCCTTACCATTATTTTGTAAATATTCATTTTCTGTTATTTGCGTACTTTTAAATTGCATGTAAACACCTTTTCGTCGGGCTTAATACTGTGCCAGGACGAATTTTGTAGCGCTATTATTGTCCACTGAGCTAAGTTCCCTTCAGACATATTATAGCACGAACATTGCTCTGTGCAATTCCGAAGTGATTATAGAGGTAAAATGTGGAGTATGCGCCACCCACTTGAAGAAAGGGGGCTTACCATTATTTTTGTGTAAAATAATTTCGTAATGCTTTTTTGGTTATTTGCGCTTTAATCATGTAGGCACCTTTTCGTGGCTTAAATACTGGCCGCAGAGACGATTATCCAGACGTATATTGTCCACCCCTAGTCCCTTCAGAATATTATAGAAGAACATCTTCGCTGTAGAAGATTTCAAGTGATAATTTTAGAGGTAAATGTTTGAATAGCAGCCACACGCTAACTTGAAGGGGGCTTATCGCAGATCGTTTTTTGTAAATATTCAATTTTTGGTTATTCTTTCCGCCCTTTAATCAATGTACATCTTACCTTTTCGTGGCTTAATACTGGGCTCAGGACTATATCTATCGGCCCTATTTGTCCACCCCTAGTTCCGTTAAGAATATTATAAACGCAGACATCTTCTGTGCAATTTCAAGTGATTTAGAGGTAGATTGGATTAGCGGGCACGCCACTTGAAGGGGGCTTACCGATTATATTTTGTAAAATATTCATTTTTTGGCTAATTTCCTGCCCTTTTCATGTACAACCTTTTCGTGGGCTTAATACTGGCCGCAGGACGATTACTGTAGGACCCGTACTTGTAATTCGTGTCCACGGCCCTAAGTTCCTTGCAGAAATATTTATAGAAGAACATCTCGGTGTGCAATATTCAAGTGATTTAGAGTAAATTTGGAGTAGCGCGCACCGACACTTGAACAGGCGGGCTTTACCATGGCCATCGTTTTTGTAAAATATTCCAATTTTTCCGCACCCTGTAAATTATGTACAACCTTTTCTAGTGCTTAATAATGGGCGGGTACAGGACGAATTATTTAGAACCATAAGTTCTGTCCACGCCCTAGTTCCCTTCAGAATATTATAAGGAACATCTCTTAGTAAAATTGTCAAAGTGATTTCGAGAGGTAAATTGGAGTAGCGTTGTCACCGGCAGCTTGAAGGGGGCTTTACCATCGTTTTATGTAAATATTTCAATTGTTTGTTTGTTTTTTTTTTTTTTTACTGCCATAGTACCGTGTCAAGCTCAGTATTTTTTCATGCTTTAACTGTATATTTTCAAAGGCATACTCATGTGCATTTATAATGTCTGTACTTATTGGCGTGAATATGACATTATTAGTGCGCTTGGACCTTTTTGTTATATTGTTTGATGTTAATAAAACCGAAATTGAAAATTGAATTGTAATTTCCGCCCTTCTAAAATCATGTTACACCTTTTTCGTGCTTAATAGCTGGCTCAGGGACTACTATCTTAGCCCTATTGATGTTCCACGCCCCGTAGTTCCCTTAAGAATATGTATAAAGAACATCTCTCGTGCAATTTTCAAGAGATTTTAAGCAGTCAAATTGGGAGTTAGCGCCAACGCCCACTTGGAAGGGGGCTTACCATGTATATTCTTGTAAAAAAATATTGCAAATTTTTTCTGGGCTATTTCCGCGCCCTTTAATCAATGTAAGCACCTTCTTTCTAGGCTTAATTACTGGCCCAGGACGATTATGTTAGACCTATTTGTCCACTCCTAGTTCCCTTAAGAATATTAATAAAGAACAATCTCTGTAAAATTTCAAGTGATTTAGAGGTAAGATTGGAGTAGCGCCATTCCGTACTGAACAAAGGGGCTGTACCATTTTTTTGGTAAAATATCTAAATTTTTTGGTTATTTGGGCGTCCTGGTGAAGTCATGTACACCGCTTTTCGTCTAGACTTAATACTGCCCAGGGTACGATTATTTAGGACCTAGTTTGTGCACGCGCGCTAGTTGTCGGCCTTCAAAGAATATTATAAAGAAATCTCTGTGCAATTTCGAAGTGATTTACGAGGTAATTGAGTAGCGCCAGCAACCACACGTTGAAGGGGGCTTACCATTATTTTTGTAAAATATGTCAAATTTTCTGTTTATTTGTCGTCCTTTTAATGCTGTACAACGCTTTTTCGTGGGCTTATATACTGGCCCCAGGAACGACTTGAATTTAGATACCATTTGTCACCCTAGTTTCCGGTTACAGAAATTATAGTACGAATGATGGCTCTGTGCAATTTTCAGTGATTTAGAGGTAATTGGAGTAGCGCCACACCAACCACATTGAAGGGGGGCCTTACGCATTTATTTTGTAAAATATTTAATTTTTTGTTATTTGGCGTCCTTCGTAATCATGGTACACCCTTGTCTCGGCTTAATACTGGCCAGGACGAATTTATATCCGCAGACATATTTGTCCCGCACGCCCGTAGTTTCCCTTCAAAAGTATTAATAAAGAACGATCTCTGTAAAATTTCAACGTGATTTAGAGTAAAGTTGTGAATACGGCGCGCACGCCCACTTTTTTTTGGAAAAGGGGGGGCTTACCATCGTTTTTGTAGAAATATTACAATTTTTTGGTTATTATCCAGCCCTTCGTAATCATGTAGGCACCTTCGGTGGCTTAATACTGGCTCAGGACTGAACTGAGTGCGTAGCCCTCATATTTGTCCACGCGCCCTATTCCCTTAGAATATTTACAAGAACATCTCTCATTAAGCATAGAAAAGGTGTACATAATTACAGGGCGGAAAAATTGAATATTTTACAAAAATGATGGTAAGCCCCCTTTCAAGTGGGTGGCACTACTCCAATTTACCTCTAAATCACTTGAAATCGCACAGAGATGTTCTTTATAATATTCTGAAGGGAACTAGGGGTGGACAAATAGGTCTAAATAATCGTCCTGGGCCAGTATTAAAGCTCATGTATAGTTTTGGGAGAGCATATTTTTGTTTTACTTCCATAGCAGAATAATATGAATTAATACCTCAAATAACCTCTGTGTTCAAAATGATTTGTTATAAAATCCACTCTAAGACCTGAATTTAGCAACAAAACTGTGTAAATCGATCTGTTGATGGGCCATGCCTAAACAGGATGACATTGGGGAGAGTGCAACGTGCAGTGGTTTGTGTGCAAAGTATATGCTATTGATACACAGACTGATACACACAGAATTCACCCACGCTATACCAGTCAGCAGTGGTGTGGCATGCCCAGAGTCCTGGGGCATGTGGGGTGAGAGTGAAGGAAGTATGGCCTCATTTTGATGAATATCTCCCCATGTTTATGCTAACTATAACATATCATGAAAAGACATGCATGGTACATGGTTATATAACTAGCCCATGTATTGATATGTCATTGGAACAATATTAGGACAAGTTGAGTAAGTTTTTAAAAAAGCAATTTTCTCTACAAAAACTATACTTGGGCTTTAAGCCACGAAAAGGTGTACATGATTAAAGGGCGGAAATAGCCAAAAAATTCAATATTTTACAAAATATAATGGTAAGCCCCCTTCAAGTGGGTGGCGCTACTCCAATTTATCTCTAAATCACTTGAAATTGCACAGAGATGTTCTTTATAATATTCTTAAGGGAACTAGGGGTGGACAAATAGGGCTAGATAGTAGTCCTGAGCCAGTATTAAGCCACGAAAAGGTGTACATGATTAAAGGGCGGAAATAACCAAAAAATTGAATATTTTACAAAAACGATGGTAAGCCCCCCTTCAAGTGGGTGGCGCTACTCCAATTTACCTCTAAATCACTTGAAATTTTACAGAGATATTCTTTATAATATTCTGAAGGGAACTAGGGGTGGACAAATAAGTCTAAATAATCGTCCTGAGCCAGTATTAAGCATAGAAAAGGTGTACATAATTAAAGGGCGGAAAAATTGAATATTTTACAAAAATGATGGTAAGCCCCGCCTTTTTAGTGGTGTGGCGCGTACTTCCAATTTACCCCTCTAAATCACTTGAAAATTGGGCAGAGAGATGTTCTTTTATGATATTGGTGAAGGGAAATAGGTGTGGACAGATAGGTCTAAATAATAGTTTTGGGCGCAGTATCAGGCGCGGATGAAGTGAATCGAATTTCGGGGTGGCCCAATTGTTCTGGAAACAAGAAGCGGTCTCTTTTGTCCCCAGACATAATATTGGGCCCTGAATTGTCCCAGAATTGTCAATATAATATTGGCGCCCCCGGAAATCGCCATTCAACATCTTGACTTTCTTGGATCTGCGCCTTTGAGCTAATTAAGCCACGAAAGTGTACATAGATTAAAGTTTGGAATAACAAAGAACTCTGATGTTATTTTTACGAAAAATGATGTGGATGGCCTCCCCCCCACCCCTTAACGGGGGCAATGGCGCTACGCAAGTTTTACGTCTAAATATTGTATTGTATTGGTAGGTAATTGATTTTCGTTACCAAATATTTGCAAAAATATGGGCTAACACAGGAATGTCAAATATTTTGGCTAAAATCCGACGCCTACAAATAACTATGAGATAATAATAATCTGCTTAATTTAACTTGCTGGTGTACGTATAAATCGTTTAACGCCGTCTGAAAAACCAAGCACTATTTCATACTTGGATTTAAAATCATTAAATGAGTTAATCGTAATATCATAATTAAGTTACAAAATGACACGCAGTTGCATAACGATGGCTTCATTTAATTTTGCCAAGATAGTCAATTGAAGGGCTGAAATACCAGCTAGTTCATGGTCTTTATTTTTTCATGTTATGTCTTCAGAAAATATTAAAATTTCGAGAAGAATGACATAGACAAAGCAAGCCTAATGTATAAATATTCTCTCTGATTAATTCTGCAAAATAATAATAATTAAATAATAAAATAAATAAAGAAATAAATTAAAAAAAAATAATAAATTCTTAAAAGAGTCTGGAAACCAAGACTAATTTATATTTATAATTCATTATAAAAGAATTGAAGTAATAGCCTAATAATGATAATAAGGCCAATGATTCAATTTTTCCAAAATTTCATGTGAAGGCCTGAAATATACAAGACTATTCATGTTCATTATTTATAACTTTGTTAATGTCTTTTAAAATGTCGCCAGAAAAGATTAATTTTAATTATCATTATGAAGTGAATATCAAGGAGTCGAATTTAAATAATTTTTGGTTTTTAATGATATTAACATCACCACATGCACTCACACACACACACACACTACACAACACACACACTCACACAATAATAATGATAAGGGTCTGGAAAACAAAGACTATCAAAAAATCATGATAATAATGTGACAATTATGCAATGGATAATAACCCAGTATAATATTAGCTTTAATTCAAATTTGCAAAAAAAAAAAAAAAAAAAAAAAAAAAAAAAAAAAAAAAAATCCATTTTAAGGGTCTAAAAAAGAGACTAGGCATCAAAATATACGTTGAATTCGTGAAGCGAGATTGATGCGTTCACATTGATGAAAAATGCGTATTTTGGGTGATCGCGATATTGAGGTGGTCGCTGAGCTTGGGGCGCTCGCTTCAGCTTGGTCCTTGCCTCTGGCTTTGCCGCGGCGGCGCCACTACGCGCCCCGGCCATAACGCGGGAGTCACAGATAAACACTCACTCGCTCGATCGATGACTCTAGAAGTCATAGTACGAGAAAAAAGCTACAAAATAATGTTAAAATAAAAGCATTACGTAAATTTCTTACTACCTCTTTATGATCAACAGTCCAATGGGGTTCAAATACAGGGTTGTGCACTGAAACAAAGGCTTCGGTATCAGGTGAAGACTGGGCACTTGAAACTTCGGAAGCAAGTGGTATTATTTCCACACCTGTGCGTGGATCCATGCTCTGAAACTAGAGACTAGACCGATCATGTTCGACGTTGTATAGGTTTTCCTCTGATCTCTACCAGTGGTTTTCGCATGTTTACCAATTAATTAGCCTTACATCACACTTTGTGTGGATTAGTTAAAAGTACAATATCTGATAACAATGGGCAAAGCAATGGTAATTTAGTCGATCGCATACTAAAAATCCTGTTTTCATTTCAAAACATTTTTTCCTCCTTTCATTTTATTTGCATTCATGGCTAATTACTAGAAGGATAATTATTTAGAAGACCTTCAAAGAGAGGCCACGCGTGAAGCTTTTTGTTTCCAATTCACCACATTCATCTCCTTCTTTCCTCCTATAGTGTTATTTTAAATTTAATAGGGCCCTGTGTCACAAGTTGGGTATTGTAAAAGGGTGAGGGCGTTACAGATTTTGGAGGGATAATTATCAACAATTTTTTTCACATAGCATGAAAAATGATGTACAGTCATAAGCTGTGAATATTTTATATGGTAGATAATTTATCAGGCTACATGTCTGTGAAGTTTTCAGCTTCGTAATGCTCATAGTTTTAATACAAAGATACTTTTAGTGAAGTAGCGGTAAGGGTGGAGGATCCTACGGTGGAGGATCCTACGGTGGAGGCACGTGTTAAAGATAGGGAATTCCCATTTTTGTTACTTTTCTTATTGTTGCTGCGTTATATCTTGTGCAGGCTAATTGGTCTTATGGGTTGAGTGAATATATATTCTTTTTGGGAATTTAACGGAGTTCTAGATAAATGTGAAGAAGATTTTTCAAAAGTAATCTAATAAATTAATTAATCAATTTAAAACAAACTTAATGCACACATCCTCACAGATAATGCATTGCAGGGCATCAGAAATTGTAACATGCAATTTTTATAACAATAATTGTCATTTTTTCGCCATTTTCTTTCGCATGCATGTAAAAACACAATTAAGTGGAGCAAATTAATTGCAATAAACTTTGTTTGAGTGTAATCAAGTGTAAAAGACAGGATTTTTGCTATTTTGCACTATTTTTTTTTTTCTTTTCGACAACCCTGTAGCGCGGTTAGAAAAATAATATTTGTATTACAAGTTTATATTTTTAGAAAGCATAGCGTCTTATTTACAACAAGTCCCGAATGATTCATTTCATTGTGGTGAAAAGATTAAGAAAATTATTCATCGGTAAAATTATAAAAGTTTTTCAAACCACATTTTCCTGTACACTCTGTATAGCTTTTATGAAGCACACCTTATACGGCACAAGAATATGTTAATTATCCTCCATTTCAGTCTCTGCTTTCAATTATATATATAACTTTATACATGTCTGACTTACTACTAAGAAACTAGAGATGTTTGATTGTGACAATGTACATTTCTTACAATTTTTTGGGACATGTAACGCATTTTCCACCCAAGCTCATGACATGTGGCTCATAGGTTTTTCCAAGTCCCTTGGCAGTGCGTGGTGATCCAGATGTTGCCAATAAGGGGGCGCCAGGTCGAAGGGGCGGGGCGACTACGAAAATTTTCCAATTTTGGCGGTTTTTCAAAATTATAGGGGGCGTTATAGTTGGAGGGGTGCGGATCCGCGGCAGGATCTAGATCGCTATACAGTGCGTATCAAATTAAAGGTAATCCATATCTATATAGAGGGCCCATTCCGGGGCCCATTTCCAAGCTCGTTTGTTTTTGCTGTTTATATAGTAACATATGATTCAAAGACGAACTCCCCACCTGTAGACACCTTTCCTTGAATATAGATGTAAAGCATAAATTGAGTTAAAAATGAAATGTGAGAATGACAAGTAAAGAATCTATTTTTTCCAAGTTTTAAGAAAATGAAAGAAAACTGATTGAATGCTGTTCCCTGTTGTCCCAGAGGATTGAATAGGGATTGCGTGCGATGTTGGTGTGAACCTCTTTTGAAAGCATCCAATGCAAAACTTGGGAAAATTGATTTTGTACCAAGCTATAGGCCTACCTTCATTTTGTAATTTTATTTCGATTGTGCGTTACATTTATGATTCAAGAAAGGTATCTTTGTAAAAGGTGAGGAGTTTGTCTAAATATAATGATAGAAATATTTATCTACTGAATAGATGAGCTAGAATATATGCCGCTCTAAAAACGGATTACCCCCCTTTTTTTTTTAATAATGCAACTGTATATTACTGCTTGGGTAAGGCATTCTTATAGTCCATACACCCACCAGATCCTTCTTGAGCTTTTCCTGGGGCGTTATTCTATTTATTTGGAGCAGATCAGGCTTCTTTTTTTTTCTAATCTTAACCTTTGCAGCTACCGACTGTGCTGCAGGTGCGTTTCATCATAACTTAATCGAGGGATCAGGGGAATGGCCTCATGGGTAGGCGAAAGGGGGCGCCAGAAATAAAGAAAACTAAAGAGGGGTAATGGGGGAAACCTAAGAAAAGAATTTAGGAAAGTGAAGAGAAAAGGGGAAGCTAGGGTGGAAATTAGTTGGGAAAGGGGGAAAAGGGAGGGAAGGAAAGAAAAAGGAAGATAAGGGGATTTAAAAGGGGGAAAAAAAGGGGAAAAAATAGCTGGTGCGCCTAATTTCGGTATTGAAACTTACACTGTTTTAAAAAAAATAAAAAAATAAAACATTGACAAGTACAAAAAATAATACCAGAATCATTTCTGCAAAATTTACCATATAAATAATTCTGTTTATTTTTGTAACGGGAAATTTTTCTTGCACTTTAACAGAACAGGTCTGTTTTTAAGGAAAAGGGTGTTTTATTACAGGAAGTTTGTAAATTTTCATACCAGCATATACCAATTTTCTGTAATAGATTACAGTGTTTCTGGAAGCTTTGCTGCAGGGGAACTTTTTTTGCTTTTTTTTTAAGGAGAAAAAAAATACAGAATTTTCTACAAGTTAACAGTAAACATGTCTGTATAATAATGACAGAATCATTCGTCGTATATTTTTATTTAAACAGAACAAGTTGTTTTTTAAAAAGGAAAAGGGTTCTTTATTTACAGGAAATTTGTAAAATTTCTTTACCCCATTTTACATTATTTTGTAATTTGACTGCAAATTGTGAAGTAAGATTACAGGTGTTCTGGCAGCCTGCTTGCAAGGACTCTTTTCTTTTTTTAAGGAGAAATTTTCTAACAGTGTAGGCACCGTCCCCCTCCACACATATACACTGATACTTCCTTGCAATATTCGATTTCACATCAGGGATGACGCCTTGTCATATTTTGGTTTTTCTCATAAAATAAATTCAATTGAATTTGAGAGCTTTTTAGGATTTTTTTTAAAAACTTCATAATCACCAGATGTAATATTTTAAATTATTGATATCAAAAATTAGGTTCCGGTTATAGGGCACATTCGAACTAAACCCGTGATCTCAAGGAACATTAAAGTTAACCACACAATTTTGTGAGACTTTTTCAGAACTATGGGATTTAGCGATGTGTGATGTTTGTGCGCTGAGTGAGGTATAATTATAAATGGTAATTAGTTGCACTTTACAGTTAATATGACATTCATAATCAACGCTGAAATATTTTTGAAAACTATTAATTGACCAAAGACTTGGGGTTCATTTTTCTGAGAAACCAAGTATTGCGACTCTTGTCATAACCACTTATAAAACCAACGTGTAAAGCTAGTTTCAAAATGTACTTACGTCTTTCACGTTCTGCAGAGATTTATATATTTTTTTTTTATTATTTTTTTTTACTCCACAGTTTACGTTTGCTTTACCTGGATGATTGAGAACATTTCAGGAAATGCACTCTTGTCATTTATCAATCTCTCTCCTTCAACATACTGATTCTTTCTCTCTCCTCAACATCTCTTCTCCTTCTCTTTCCACTCAACATCTCTTTTACTTCTATCTTCCTCAATAGTCTCTTCTTCTTAATCTCTCCTCTCACTTCTCTCTTCTTCCTCTCTCTCTCGCCTCATCACTTCATCCTCTTCTCCTTCTCTTTCCACTCAACATCTCTTTCTTCTTCTCTCTTGCTTCTCCTCAAACATGTCTTCTAATTCTCTCTCAACATCTTTTCTTCTTCTCTTCTGCTCTCCCTCAACATTTTTTTTTTCCTAATTTCTCTCTCTTCGTCTCCTCAACCATCTTCTCTTCTCTCTCTCTACCCAACATCTCTTCTACTTTTCTCCCTCGAAACATCTCCTCTCTTGCTCTCCGTCACAATTTTTTCTATAGTCTCTCTTCTCCTTCAACATCTCTACTTCTTTCTCTTTCTCTCTCCACCAACATCTCTTCTACTTCTCTCTTCCACCAACATCTCTTCTAATTCTTCTCTCTCCTCAACATCTCTTCCTACTTCTCTCTCTCGTTTCCCTCTGCATTCTCTTTAATTCTCTCTCTCTTCTCTCTCAACATCTTCTTCTTCTTCTTTCTCTCTCTCTCTCATCTACTCCCCCTTAAAATCTCTTCTAACTTCTCTTTTCTCAACATGTTTCTACCATCTCTGCCCTCACCCTCATCAAAGCTTTTTCCATGTCTCTCTCTACCATCAACATCTTCTGCTCTCTCCATCTCAATCTTCTTTGTTTCTCCTACATCCTTTTCTTTATCTATTTTCTTCCCACTCCTTTAATATCTGAAAAAAAAAATCTCTTTTTCTGCTTTTCTACCTCCAACATCTCCTCACTTCTTTCCCCATCAAGGGCTTATTCTCCCTCTCTCATACTAACATCTTCTCCATTTCTCTCTCCTCATCTTTTCTAGCTCTCCTCTAATTCTTTGCTATCCATCAACTTTTTTTCGGTATCTCTCTTTCAACGCCTTTTCTAACTTCTTTCTAGTCTCTCTTTCTCCATATTGTTTCAGTCTCCCCATTATTGTAATCCATATCTTTTTTCATAAATCTTCTTCTTACCCAACTATTGTCCACCTCCCCGCCATATCTTTTCTCTATCTCGGTGTTTCTTTACAAATGGAGAGTTTGATCTTGAAAAATGGCCAATCTAATAATTTTGGAGTAAAGTCACCACACCGACAAACAAAATTTACTTTTCATAACGATCCCCTTTTCATCTCAGAACTATGGTATAGTTGGAATTTTATCTTCAAAAAAGATAAAGAATTTATATTATATTTCTTTATATTTAGCGACTTCAATTGGCAGTACATGTCCACTCCTATTAAAAAGGAGGTCGTTTTGGGACAGGCAAATTACATCGTTATAATAAATTCTACACTGAATGCACAGACCATCTACAGTGTGTCCAAAAAGAACTATACACTTTTGAAATGGCTATCAAATAAACAAATTATTTGTTTTGGGAAAAAAGTTTTTAGATATATATAAACTCATATCCTCAACTGTCATTACGACACAAAAAATTCCGAAATAACCCTATCCTTTCAATGAACAAGTGCCCACTAAGGACAAAAATTAGCCTTGCGCAGGAATTCGGTATTCATTTATTCACCTGTGTATGGCATGCCAAGAGGGAATTCAAGCAATAATGGAATAAATCAGCCAACAAAGACAAAAATAAACCCAAATTCAATAGCAAAAATCAATGATTGAAAAAAAGAGTTAAAAAACAAATGTGTGTATAATTTTGAAAATGTTTATTTCTGAAATTTCAGAATATTATTTTACTCTGTTAGGCTGAGATCATTCCATTATTGTTGATTCCCTCCTGGCGTGCCATACAAAGGTGATGAAATGAATAGCGAATTCCTGCACAGGCTGTTTTTTTTGTGTCCTTTCTCAAAAGGTGGCACTGCTCACTGAAGAACGCATTATTTTCGGAATTTTTTGTGTCATACGATGATAGTTGAGGATATGAAGTTTATATATATATAAACACATATAAACTCTTTTCCCAAGATCATATATTTTTTCATGTATGATAGCCATTTCAAAGTGTGTATAGTTCTTTTTGGGACGCACCTGTAAGACGTATGACTTGGGCCTGGTTAAATCTGCCCTATTAACAAGTCTTGTTTACTAATGGAAGCAGGACTGTATTCAAATTGACCAAAATGGATAGAACTTATTGTGTGGCATCAAACTCTTCCAAATTCAGATATATGGAAACTCTAACAACGACACATACCAATAAATAACGCTCGCTATTCATTTTCACAAGGTGGACTTTTTCTATTTTATATAACTTAAAACACTTCCTCTCACTCTGAACTGGGCGAACTTTACATTATTTTAAAGAATAGCACGCATACAAATACAGAAATAGAACAAATACCAAATAAATCCGAATATGTCGGGAGGGGCCCACAATGTTAATCTAAAGATCTCTTGAAATATATAATGGCCAGAATTGTGCCCATTTCTTAGCATATATATCTTCAGTGATGCATCTTAAGGCAATTCACAGAAATCGGACCAAGGGTGGCCAGAAATTCAAGAGTGATATTTGGTTAAAATAATATTGATGTTTTCAAAATAAATAACATGGAGTTTGAAGTTATATAGAGAATCAATAAAATTTTTACCGATTGCAGGCCAATTTTCACACTTCTAAACAAATGCCGAAGTATTCCAATAGATTTCTGCTGTTAATAGAAATGGCCTAATTTGTACTAGCAAAAATCATTTTCATTTTCCCAACAAAACTTTCTGTTCCAAGATTATGCTTCACATGGATAAAGTTGTGTTGAAAGACACTTTATCTAAACCTGTATTTCAAAAAATTTGGAGTTCAATTGTGACTTTGGTTAAAAAACAACTGAACTGTTTAATATGTTTTTTCGCACAACGAAAACCGAAATAGTATCCTAGGATATGCCAAATTAAGTTCTAAGTGTATGACTCCAATCTCATTAGATAATCAACTTATCAGGCTGAACATCTAGCCTACTGGATATATACCAACATATATACATCAAGAATAAAATGACACGCTGATTTGTGTAACGTTCCAGTTACCATGACCTTAGTTAACGTAGTATACCATGAGTGCCCAATTATCGTTTCATAAGAAAATACATATTACTATATTTGGACTCTCTATGTATCTGAATCAGTATTACCATTGATAAACTAATCATCTAGCGATGTAATAAAGACTGTACTGTGTTAATGGACTTCATTTTTGAATGATTTAGATAAGAGTTGGTGGTGAAAAGCCATGTATGTACATGTTCATGTAGGCCTAAGCCCTCAAATCTTACTTTAGATTTTCTATTAGTTCTTATTGATGTGATCAGGATTCATTGCTTAATGCTATTATATATCCCTTGTATTTGGAATATGAGCCAATCAAGTTTAAAGTGTTATGATATAAAGTAATACAATATTTGGCTTGTATTAAAAGAATCTTCTCTCGCCCCTTGTTTTTATAATAATAAATAAGAGAAAAAAAAAGAAAAAAGTATGATCAGAACGCTCTATACTAATGTATGTCTGTTGCATTGCTGTTGACGATGTACGCGATTGTTGATGAAAAAGCACAGAACAAACACTATTACTCTTGAACAGGCTTTCATTTTGATCCAAAGACTAAAAGTCAATTTTTCATTATCAAATCTTCAATACACGCTTTGAAATTCAGCATTTATTACTAGCTGATCATAACTTTGTACAAAATGAGTTTTACCTAAGGAATTACTGTTCATCATTAAGTTTGAATTGATTGGAACGAATACTGTTTAAAAAAATGATTTTCAAAAGGTTTGATAAACCAATTCACCTAAGAATTGGTTGTGAAGCTGTGAGGGAAAAAATTTTTAGACCATATCAACAATGATAATAAGAATAACGCCAATTCTGCCAAGATTCACATGCACCACACAAAAATACATGTGTGGGACATCTCTCATACGTGCTATTTATCATTCAAAAAACTATTTTAGAAGTTCTGATTCTTAAATACTAACATTATTTCCAAATTTGTATGTGACTGGCAATAGGTACAAACGAAATAAAATTTTCTCAAAATATTCTGCTACAAACCCGCTACATAGGAAATGTAGTGTGTACAACTGTCATGTTCACATGTAAAGTGTTTAGCAGATAATAGGAAATGATTACATTACTTCTATTTGGCCAATCCTGTTGCCTAGAACATAGGTATGATATATATCAAAACACATAATTCTCAAAAGCCAGGGAAAAAAAAATTTGGATCCGATTTCGAAAATTGGGGATTTTATCACATGTAAAGTCTATGGAAGAATGTATAGGGGTAACGTCAGTTTTACCAACATTCTTTACAGAAACGTTTCCGCAGCATAAACAAAAATTAGAAATCTCTTCTATTTTTGCAAATCTCTCATAAAGATCCTTAAGGTTATGATGTCATATATATGACTTATCATTATAAACACGTCGTGGACATAGATATTGAGATTTGATTCAAACACCCTGATGTTGCATGTCCGTTTTACGTTTCTGTAAACGTCAGTTACCCAGCACCGTTATACGCTTGCGTTTCCGAATCTGCGAAAATGAGTGTTGGGTGGGGGATCTTTATACAATGCCTTGCTCTAACACTTACTTTCTTTAGTATGTTATTTGAAGAACCGCACTGTATTTCTAAATTTATGTAACTACAACAACGAAGCAATGTAGAAATAGTGTCACTGGTTTGTTGTTAACGTCAGTTTACTTACGTGGAATTGCCCTTAAATGATGATAACAGGGGGGACAAAAAATACGCAAGGTAAATATTGGATTATAATCAGACTTTCAATATTGCTTAAATTTCATTGAGCCAACAACTGATTTGAAATGTTGCCATATTTCATTTATTCTGTTTTAGTAGCAATGTGGAACCATTTCTCACATTTACATCAACTCCTTGAATTATTAATATTTCTATTTCTCTCCCTATGATACTTATTTCATATGATGCAAGAGAAAAGCTGGCATCATAGCATCTCTTTTGTTAAAGAATGCCTTCGAGTTTGAGTCATAATACAATGGCAGGTATCTCATCTGTACAATGAAACTTCTTGGCCTCATAACACAAAGATGCAATCAATTGCAAATGTGAAAGAACAATATTCTAATTTTACTTTGAACAAATTATTTTGATTGGCTTGCCCGATTCTAGCGATTAATTGCCAACCTTTGTGTTACAAAAGCCCTTGTTCTCAACTTTATGTACAAATTTATACTACATGTACTCGGCCACTCATTTTGGAATGCCATTTTAATATCACCATGAACATTCCAAATCAGCAGAAGACTGTTGAAAAATCTGTACTTATTTATAAGCAGAGTGCCATAACATTTAAGAATAATAAAACGTTCTTATTCACAGTGGACAAAGTTTTTATTGAAGTAATGACAGTCTATGTACAAGTTATAAAAAAGAATGGAAAACTTGTTTGAAGAACGGCAAAATATCTTAATTGTCCCCACTTATTATTTGTATTCTACTCACTTTGCTTTATACCCACAATGTTACAATGAACAATATCTCACAATGAGTATTCAAATATCAATACTTGTTACTAGTACTAGTTCCTGGGAAGTAATCTAGTAATTAATGATGATGAAAAACTGGAGTGACTTGTGATGATGTAATGACCAATGGAGAGTCGACGATGGCGATAGATGATGGTAGTATGAATAATTCTTAGAGAACACACAATGACCTCAGACCATTGCAATTGATGAGAATGATGCGTTTATGGATTGGATAAAAACAGAAATATTACAATTAAATCAGCTTGTCTTTAATTCCTTCCTGATCAACTACAATATACAGGTGATCTCATATAAGGCTACCATCCTATTGCAACCCGCCTATGTCTCTTCCAGTTGTCGATTGGTGACCAAAATTTCATCCCACAATCGGGAACATCTCGGTACCTCAATCACGACTGGAAAACCTGCACCCCCATAAATTCAGTTCCTCTATCTTCAACATTTCCCTTAGATTTCACATGCTATCACCCCATTCTGATTCGCTGGTGCTCGCGCACAATACTTCCCACCATTTTCAATAGTTCATGCTAGGAAGGGTGCAAATGATGTCTGTAAGCGTGACTGGAAGCCTGTTCTATTACAGTGAACCTTGATGTCATTCATTGGAGGAGCGTTTCTGTACGTATTTCCTTTGTTCTGTTACGCGTTATGTCAATCTCCTCTAGTAACTTTCACATTCGTACTATAGGTCTGCCCTTCTTTTTCTCCTCTGTAACGACAGGCCTAATTCTTGGTATGTTGATTTCTTCTTTTTAGTAATCAATCTTACTTTCAGTATCTTGTGTATGTTTCCTCTTCAAGATATTTTCTTTTCTTTAAT
>CALNVZ010000972.1:12806-52029 GCA_940671915.1 Paracentrotus lividus
ATACTGACCTAAAAGGGGGAATTTAAACAATTTTATTTTTACCCCTATGAAAACAAAATAATATATTAGCAACAAAACAAAAAAACAAATCTGAATATTTTAACAAAACTTTAGTGGTTTGAATATGTATTTTAAATTGCCACCATGAATATGATTATTGCCCCATTAGAATTACATCAGACGTTGCGAGTGCAAACTTTGCCATTTAATTGGCTGGAAGAACGGAATGTTATAGCCATGTTGTTATGTTAGAGGCGGTAGAACGAATATGAAAGTGGGGGGTCACGATCGAAAACGGGCATTTTTCCTAAAAAGGGGGGCAATTGAGACCAGAGGCATAAAAAGAAATGTATTCGGATAAACAGGGGGAGCGCCCCAAAAATTGCATTTTAATTGATGCTTTTAAGCATGTGTTTTGTATTTCATTAATGACCAAAAAAAGGCAAAGCGAGCGCGAACCGCGAGCCGAAAATATTTGAGATAACTGTGCAGTATAGACTATATTTAATATCCGCGAGAGCAAAGCGTGAGATGAAAACTTTGAGGTAAAAATTTGAGTTAATTGCGCATTATGTAGGCCTACCCTACTGAATTATTGGTATCTGCAAGCGCGAAGTGCGAGCCGAAATTTTTTAGCTCAAATTTGGAGAAATTTGTGCATTATGGTTTAGTATCCGGTAGCGCGAAGCGCGAGCCGAAAATTTTGGGTTTTAAAAGATTATAGAATAAAGGGGCACTTTCTAGTATATATTTTCGCAAGCCGAAAATATTTGAGATAATTGTGCAGTATAGACTATATTTAGTATCCGAGATGAAAACTTTGAGGTAAAAATTTATGTTAATTGCGCATTATTGTATAGGCCTATCCTACTGAATTGTTGGTAACTGCAAGCGCGAGCCGAAATTTAAAAAAAAATTGGTGATATTTGTGCATTAGGCCTATGGTTTAGTATCCGCTAGCGCGAACCGAAAATTTGGGGTTTTAAAAGATATATAGAATAAAGTGGCACTTTCTAGTATAAGAAATTGTAGATAACTGTGTATTATGTGCTTTATGATTTAGTATATTTGATTTTAATATTTGAGTTAATTGTGCATTCTATACCCTACTGAATTGCTCTAAAATTTTGAGCTCAAAATTGGAGTTAATTGTGCATTATGATGTAGTATTCGCGAGCGCGAAGCGCGAGTCGAAATGTTGGGGGTTTAAAAGATATATTGAATAAATAAAGGGGCACTTTTTAGTATTCTTATTCTAATTCATTTTTTTTTAGTATTAAAGTAGCTGGAAAGCCAAGGCGAGGTCCATGTTGTACCACCCCCCCCCCGCCCCCACCCAAGCTCTAGTTCGGAGTGATGCCCATGAATGCCGGCCGCTCCTATATGCTTAAATATATCGTCGATATAGGGCGGAGTCGCCCCACTCTTGATCTTAAATTATGAAGAAAAAAAAAACAAATGACAAAGAAAGAAGAAAGAATTAGAGGATTAAATGAATGTTTTGATTACTTGGTGTCATGTTAGAAATCTTGCAATATATTATATCGAACTGAGAATAAAAAGATAGCAACCCTTGCGTCAAATGTATACCTGAGCCAATCGTGGGAGAATGCATTTAAATAGAGAACAACTGTAGAGTTGTTTACAAATTTGCCGCCTAATCAAAGCGCCGCGTAATCTACATAAATATGTCATACGCGCCCATGTCGGCAATCATAGAAACGCGGTCTCTTTTGTTCTTCAACATCAAAGCGCAACACACTTTCCCACTCGTAAACTTAAAACTTGCATCGGGGGGTGTAACACAAAGACTTACGATTGATTTTTTCTCGGCAGCCTCATCATGGACAGGATGCTACAAAGTTGATGAGCTTTATCCTAATCACATCCAAATCCTAATCCATGACTACCTGGTTTTCAAATGAGGTTACCAAGAAAAAATCAATCGTAACTTTTAATCAATCGTAAGTCTTTGTGTTACACCCCTATCTGCGGAAGAATTGTGTCTGAAATAAAATCATTCTCATCATGGACTCCGTTCGAGAAGCAATGTTTTTCCCTACTCCTACCCCTCCATTCTTCGACGATTGTTTGGACTTTGTTTGGTTCCCTTGATATTGCCAGATTGCACGAAAGACTTTGCATGAGACTGGAGTGGAGGGGGCGCGCCCTCGAGTCTCCTCCGGTCACATTCGTCTATGATTTTTGATAACCGCTCGGTTATCAAAATATAAAAAAGGGGTCAAGTATGTGTGTCTGTGTCAAACTACAAGCGTCCGTGCCTCACGGCTCAAATATCAACAAAAATGCTACTTTTCTATTTAAGGCTGGTTAACTATTGTTGGACGGAGCTTCTAAACTTCTATGCCAATGTGAATTTATTCAGAATAGACAACACGCTATTTCTCTATCTCTCTAGAATTATGAACTCCAAAATCAACCAAAATTCAAGCTCTCCTCTATTTCTCCTATTACATTTGGGAAAGGCGCAATAGAAATATTGGGTATTATTGTTATTAGTATTATAATCTATTAATATTATATTGTAATTATTTAATGAATAATTTTCATAAAAACGATGGTTTTACCAGAAAAACTATAAATACAGGCCTTTCGAGAAAGCCCCCCCCCCCCCCCCCCCACGGTGTTCCGAATGAGTGTGGTGCGTAATTACTCCCTCCCTCAACCCACCCTTTTCGGGGAGAAAACCCCCCCCCCCCCTCGTTGTTCGAGTAGATCTGAAAGGGTGCGGCCATCCCCGCTCCACCCCCGCTCCGCGAACGCAGACGATCGTTGCAAGCCGTTTCCAAAAGGTACTACATCCACTCTTATGTAGTCCCATGTATTTGTTTTTATTGCATGTAAATAGTGGGTAGTTGGCAGGGTTCGCCAGAACATTAGTGAACATTTGAAAACTTATGTACTCGATGCAAAGCTTTTTTTTTTTTTTAACATGGTATCTATTTAAAGCAATATAAAATAGTACAAAATGTTTCCTTTTGAATAAAACATTGCTGAGATACATGGCAATTTGCATTCTATGAGAAATTTCGTTTCCAAAAGGTGCTACATCCATCAGAACAAAGAATTAAAATTTCGTCTACAGAAAAACTTGCAGACCTAGATTTTTGTTAGACTGGTTTCCCTTTAGCATCATAGAGTAGAACAATCTGTAAAAGTTTAATTCCAAACAGACCCTCATATTAATGTAAAATAAAAAAAGTGTTTTTCTCCGAATTAACAAATATGGATGTAGTACCTTTTGGAAATGACCTCTTCATATGTATTGAAATCAGGCATTGTAAGGAAGATGATTAACATATTTGTGTGCTTGTATATGTGTGTCATAAAAGCTATACAGAGTGTACCAGGAAAAAATGAATTTAAAAAAGAAATAAATAAATTAATTAATGGCGAATAATGTATTAATCTTTTTACCAAATGAAATACATCATCTTGGATTGTGCTAATAATACCTAATGCTTCTAAAAAAATATAAATTTGTAATACAAAATTATTTTTATTTTCTAACCGCGCTGCAGCGTTTCAAAAAAGGAGAAAAAGTAGTAAAAAGGGCAAAAATTCCTGTCCTTCACACCTCGATTACAACTCAAACAAAGTTCATTGCAAGTAATGTGTTTCCACTTATATGTGTATCTACATGGTTCTAGGACATCTCCCACGGAGGACAACTCCCCTGGGGACAACTCCCGGAGGACAGCTCCCCCGGAGGACAACTCCCCCGGAGAACAGCTCCCGCAGAGGACAACTCCCCCTCAGGACATCTCCCCCAGAGGACAGGTCCCCCCAAGGACGAGTCCCCCGGAGGACAGCTCCCCCCAGGGACAACTCCCACGAAGGACAACTCCCCCAGGACAACTCCCCTGGAGGACAACTCCCCGCAGGATATCTCCGTCGGAGGACAGCTACCCTGGGGTACAACCCCCCCCCCCCGCAGGACATCTCCCCCGGATGACATCTCCCCTCACTTTTAGATGCTTTATATATTGATTTTATGCCACCCCTTGGTTTTTCTTTCTCTTCCAATTATTACAATACTTTTCGCATGGAGTAACCCTTCTGTAATGACAAGCGGGAATAGGAATGGTTGTTTAATTGCTAATCATCCATTTGAACCACCCCTTCCAATCTATGAATGGCTACTCCTTCCCTCAAAAGGTTGTTAGGTTTTTGTAGATTCAGAGGTAGGGGAGACTCAGGTTAGTTGAGCCAGTGGGTTAGTTGAGCCACCCCCTCTAAATAGGTCAAGACCATTTTTAAATTTACAATGCTTCCATCTCTTGTTATATAATAATAGATGGACCATACATGCTAAATTTGATACATGGGTGCAGACTACAAGCTTGTTAAAATCAACAAAATTTGATTTTTGCTGGTCAAAGTGACTTCCGTGAAAAGTGACATGTGTGCTCATATTTTTGACACCCTAAAGATTTAATGGACTATCATACTACAGTTGAAAGGAGTATCATTGTACATTAATTTAACCATATCATTAGATTTGTGTCTAGTGAGAATTTCACTTTCCACCCCAATTAGTAAAAAAAATAGGTGTGGGGTTAGTTGAGCCGTTGTTGATGGTGTAAGTTGAGCCTATGCCTACATGGGTTAAAATTTTTGAAATGAATATTTGGGGTTTTGTATGGCGTGTTACATGAATTAACTATTTTGTTATCATTATTAAACAGGACAAAAGCATCTGTCATGCCCTAAGACTATTTATGAAGGACGTACCTGCGAAAATAGGAAAAAAAATTAAATGCACCAAAAAGTAACCAATGTGTGCTTGCATGCATGTGAGTTGGTGTATGTGAGGGCGTGGGTGTGTGTTTATGGGTGTCTTTTGGGATGGGGGAGTCAGCCCCCCAATATTGATTTATGCCGCATGGCTCAACTAACCCAACGCCTTGGCTCAACTTACCTGTGTTGGTGTTAGTTGAGCCACTTGACACTTTTTTTGTAATTGCCCAGGGCTTCAAAACCAAAAGTGTTATTTTCGGGATATACCTTTAAGAATTTGCCTGACATACTACTCTTTCAATCCCAATCCTCAACAGCCTAAAAAAACTTCACCCATGGGCACCAGGTGACCTTGAGTAGAAAGTGGCTCAACTAACCTGAGTCTCCCCTACCCCCAACGAAATGTGACCCTCCGAAAAGGAAAATTAATGAAAATGCAAGAAATAAAAGAAATGTTGAAAAAAGGGAGGATGCTAAATGGGAAACTAAAAAAATGAAGCTACAGGAATAGAAAAGAGCATGAAGGGCGAGTTGGCCTACATGTCTCTAGTCGTCTTCAGCAAGGGGGGGGGGGGGCTGAGCCACCATAATTAAGCTTTAATTAATAATTAATCACACCATAAACAAATTAGAACGGGCGCAAAAGTTTAAACGAGAATACAATTTTTATTTATCAAAAAAGAAAAAAAAAAAAAAATCAATGCAAACATCATCACTTGTTTTGTCAGTTTTAAATATTGTAATACAATCATTGTCATGGGGTTAAAGATTTTACAGACAATTTCGTTTACATTTATCCAAAACAAACCGAGTAGTCATATCTGAATGGTGAGTGTTCATAAGTATGCACTTGCACAGCTTTGCATTCATTCATGTGTGTTCGCTATCATAAAAGGGTGTTATTGCAACTAGTGTTGGTATGACAATATCTCCAGAAGTAGATGAAAATTAAAACATTTCGGCATATCAACCAATATTTCAGTATTTCCGTCAACATATCCGATGAAAAAAAATTATAATTAAAAACAAGCCAAAACAAAACAAAACAAAACCCTTGTATCAAATTATGTTTGTAGGGTACATGCAGGTGATATGGGCCAGCAGGTAATATGGGCCACCTGAAGCAAATCATGTCGTGACAGGCGACCGGTGACCGGTGACCGGTGTGAGCACCATAATGTTGTTCATATGAACTGTATACAAAAATATATCGTCGTGAGAGCATCTGATGCCGAAATTTCTCTGAGAAAATTGCTGAAAACCAACAAGGTAGGTAAAACTTACGGCAATTTTTTACCCTGATGTAAAATTTGATATTTCACAGAATGTGATGGTGAAAGAGTGTTTGAGGGGGTAACCTCAATTGTTTTGTATAGTTAGTAAGCTTATAGTTTCATTTTGATCATACTAGCGTGTACAGGTCAATTTGTTTTAGTGAAGGGGTGCAATGTGGCATTGAATGCTTGCCTGACACAGCAACATTAGTGCAGGTAATATGGGACATCCAAAATGGCGGACATGTTTCTGGTACTTAGTATTGGGATGAGGCATCAATCTTATCAATCATATTACCTGCACATGCAGGTAATATGGGCACTTTGGTAATGACGTCAACATTTGAATATTGCAGACAGTGGGGTTAGTGATATTTGTTTTTCTGCACAATAAAAGTTAGAGCAGTAGTTATTGATTCATATAAACAAAGATTATACTGTGTGTCATTTCGTAATTTTATGGAAATTAGGCAAATGAGCTTAGGGGGCCCAAATTACCTGCATGTACCCTATAATTGAAAAGGTGTGATATACAATTTTCCACTTGATGCTTCCCGCTCGAAAATCCTTTGTTTTGTTGTTGTTTTTTGTGCTAAAAGAAGGTGATCGTCACCGTTTGTAAAAGAATTAAAAAAAAAAAAAAAAAAAAAAAAATATATATATACTGCTTTGGGTCATTTTTAGTCAAAATTTTCGGCCCGCAAAAATCCTATTTACGGGCCTGACCATTGATCTACATACTCTAAAATCTAATCTGATCATCTTCCTATGGTGATTCAAGATTGAGTTTGATATATGTATGTTTGGAAGCACGTTTTGCGTACATTCTGATGCGTGAAATGTTTAAAATCTAAAAATTCGTCCGATATCATTGAATCAAAGTTGTGATTTTAGGCTTGCGAACTTCAAAAAATGACATTTTTGCATTCAACCATTGCTCACTGAAGCATGACCAAATGATTTTTCCTAAAAATTCACTCCCATGGTTGCTAATTAAATTCCCTACATGGACATATAATTAGATTTTTTGAACTCCTCCTATTAGAAAAACTATTGATATTTGAAATAGGGGGAACTTTCTTTTTGTGTTGTGTTTATATATCTCTCTCTCTTTTGACGATAAAATTCGGTTCTAATAGCAGTGCGCCTCTACAGCTGCCAAAATTTAAAACTCTGCCGAAAAAAAAAAAAAAAATTGCAAATGGAGCAAAAATTAACGAGTGCATGTGGATCTGTTCTCCGGAATGGTTGAGTTCTCCTCTTGGGGACTTGTCCTGTGGGTAGTTGTCCTGCAGGAGTGTTGTCCTCCGGGGGAGTTATGACTTTTGAAAAATCTACTTCACATTCATCTAAAACCAGGTATATTCCAAAGTGAATGATACATCACACTATCCATAAAACCAATTGGCTGCAAAAAAATACAACGCAACAAAGGATAACAAAGTAACAAAAATGGGAATTCCCTTTCCTTTAACACGTACCTCCACCTAAGAATCCTCCAACCCTAACCTACTCCACTCAAATTGCCTTTTTATTAAAACTATAAACACAACAAAGCTGAAACCTCACAGACATGTAGCCTGATAAATTAACTACAATACGAGTTAATACGAGTTACAGCTCATGACTGTACATTATTTTCATGCTATGTGAAAAAAATGTGATAATTTTTCCTCCAAAATGTAACGCCTCCACCCTTTTACTAGACTCCAACATGTGACACATGACTCAGTTTTGAAAACTATCTTTCTTCACCTCTTTCCATTTCTTTTCATTTCTAATAAACTTTAAACTAAGCTCCATATCCTCTGCTTCTGATGTTGTAATTAGAAACGAGATTTTCAGGGTTTCATCTTGACGTATTATTGGGCAAGTCTACGCTATTTGTTACCATATGGTGGTGATTTTTCGACTTTTTGACAATTTTTTGTGTCAAGTGCGTCAGTGGATTTGTAAATGGTATTAAATGAACTTAATGCAAATTAGGACAAAAAGTCATTTCAAGGTCATATGACGTCACAAGGTTCATTAATATTCTTGAAAATATAATAAAATGCATTAAAAATGCTATTTTCAACCATTTATAAAAAATATTTTTCATAGGAGTACAACCAGAAAGTATGTATTTTCTGTTTTTATTTATTATTGGCTAACTCTGGTGAAAATATCAGGAACCTAGCACATAGCTTTCGTCATTTTTATACATAAAATATTCAGGTATCAGAAATAGTCTCACAAAAATAATGTAAAATTATGCATTTTTAATATTCACCCTCCCACCTTTAGAAATGAAATAAAATTAGTGTTGTTTATTTTATTTTTTTTACACTTGTGTTTTAATTGTATTATGTTTCTTTCGTTTTATCAGAGAGATTTTTTAACCAAAAGATATCTCTACGCCATGGCTACACCAATTGTTTGAGTAAAAATATTACAGGGAATGATTCGTGTGTTACATGACATATTTTTTTAAAACTTGACCTTGCCAGAAAACCTGAAGTTGTATTAACTTTAAAATATGTCCTGACAATTACAATATTACATGTTTAAGAGGATAAGACCATGCAAGTTAAGATCTACTTTTTAAATTCAGATTTAAATGTGAACAAAGTCAAAATTTGAAAACACGTTTGTTTTTTTTCCTGGTCCCATGTATTACGAACGAATAAATGATCATTAATTAATTATGAATTGAGTTATTTCAACTATTGTTTATGTTTTTGTTGAAGATTTAGTACCTTCAAGAATATGCCTAAGGATTGAAATTTCATTTAAGGTTTTTCAAACAAACCCTGTTTTTTGGCTCTGAATGCCCCGTTTGTTACGATGCAAAATAGCTTGGACTTGCCCTATTACATGCACTGACAGGGTGTAGGGCCCAATAGCTCAAAAGTTTGCAGGCATCCACAAAATTACACATTTTGTTTTATATTTTTTGTTTAATTAAGAACAGCTTCCTTCCAGTCATGCCCCTATACACACCAAAAGCCACTGCCGATTAACACTATCCAGAGGGATATTGTATTGTTGTTGGTCACTAACTATCCATACAGCATCCATACATTGGTAGCAAGAATAACACACAATGATATATGTGTTTTAAAATAAACTGATCATTGGTATGCAGTGGCGGATCCAGGATTTGATTACATGGGGGGGCCCAAAATCGGGAATTCAGATTTTGGTACACCCAAATTTTTTCCCATTACATCGGGCGAGCCAAAAGTACACTACAATTTTTTTCACGTCACGACTGGCCCAGATAAGCGGGGGGGGGGGGGGGAGGGGGGGGGGGGGAGGGAGGGGGGGGGAGAGGGGGGGCGGGGTGGGGGGGGGTAGTTTATTTTTTTTGGCCTACGGAAAGTGGTCACTATGTATTAACCATAGGGGTAAGGTTAGGGGGTCAATCGGCCCACTCGTGCATTTTTTTTTCCTCCGCTTTTTTTTTTCTTCTTTTTTTCTCCTTTTTTTTTTTTTTTTTTCCTTGGGGGGGGGGGGCCCGGGCCCGTCGGGCCCCCCCCTGTATCCGCGCCTGTTTGAATAATAATAAAAATGCACATTTTCAACCCCTTGAGGTGCTGCTATTATATCAACCCTAGGGATTCAAATTTGAACCCCCATTCTAAGTGTGTACAAGTGTCTGGTATTATTATTAAGCTTGAACTCCCAAGTTTAGGGGAAAATAACAATAAACCTATATGAATTTTAGCGTCTTTTTTGTCGATATGAGTCAGGGTCTTACAGGAAGGGTCTTATATTATATAATACACTGGCAGAATGAGAGTTGAATAATGAATTAAAATAAATAAATAAATAAATAAATAAAAATGACAGAGTGGTTTTATTGAGTGTTTATTGAGTATTGAATGATGCATGAGAATCTATTTTAATCTATGAGTTTAATAAGATATAGGGAGATATTAGCCATATATTTATTTATTTATTTTTTTTATAATCAAGCATAGACCATTTTGTTTAGTTAGTTTGAATTAATCTCTTCATGACCTTGTGTGTTTTTTTTTTTTTTTTTTTTTTTTTTTTTTTTTTTTTTTTTTTTTTTTTTTTTTTTTTTTTTTTTTTTTTTTTTTTTTTTTTTTTTTTTTTTTTTTTTTTTTTTTTTTTTTTGTATAATTCAATATTAAGAACCCTCTTACTGAAAAGAGTTCTCTAGAGAAGGAAATATTGAAGACCATGCTTTTATTTTGTCCGATGTTATCTTATTGTCGATGAATATCTATGGAAGTGAATGAAGTGGAAATAACGGAAATAGGCTATGACAGCACAATATCTTTAAGCAAGAGGTGAATATTTACTTTAATAACATATGACGAATCGATGCCAATGGTTTTAAGCACGTTTTTAATATGAAACCCTATTGTATATTCCAAAGTGTAAACGATAAGAGGACAAGGAGGTGGTATCATGTAACAATAAAACAAAAAGGGAATTGAAATTATTGTTTTGTATTAACACACGCCCGAGCATGCGTTAGCGGTGAATGCAGTGCACCGCGAGATAGCTTTGGATAGGGATAGGGGTCGCGCTGCCACGAGCCGCAGGCTAGTGGCAGCGAGCTCCATCCGAAGCATCGAGCGATCACTGCATTTTTTTTAATTTTATTTATTTATTTATTTATTTATTTATTTATTTTTCCACAATAACAGTAACAAAATATAAATGTGTTTGCATAGCAAAATCATTAAAATTACACATTTCAATCATCATAACATAATTACAATGTAAACAGAACAGGTGAATGTATAATATTTAGAAACAAGTCAATTAACTTAATTGCTGTTATTGTGGGGGAACCTAAAAAAACATAGCTTGTAAGCTAGGCTCCCAAACTTAAATCAATTGTATCAGTAAATGAAAATTTATAAAAATATTACATAAATATAAACGATACAAAGTACAATACCACACGGAACGGGACAATACTTTATACACAAGACATTGACATTGTGAAGCCTTCCGCAGTTTAAAATTGTACAATGTAGTTATTAATTTGGCTAGATTTGAGTTTACGTTTAAAGGAAAATAAGCTTGGTGAAAGTTTAAATGACTCGTCAAGAGAATTGAAAAAAAGAGGTCCAGCGTAAATGATAGTTCTCTGTTTAAATAAAGTTCTTAAAAATGGAATGTGAAAAGATGATAATTGTCTTGTTGGGTAGTTATGGAATTGTTCATTTTTGGAGAATAATAGATTTAATACAGTTGGCAGTTCGTCACGATCTAATTGATACATGAAACAACCAAGACAGAGATGATATAAATCGTAAATTTTCAATACATTGTTAGAATAGAATAGATGATCTGTTTGAGCCAATCTATCTTTATGATTAATAATCCTGATTATACGTTTTTGAATAAGAAGTATTCTATCCAGATACATTCTCGATGAATTGCCCCAAGCTAATATCCCATAGTTCAAATTGGGAAGTATGAGTGTCTTATACAAATTTTAAAGGATATTGGAGGGAAAACAGCATTTAATTTTGTTGATGACACCAACATTTCTGGACAATAATTTGCGTAAATTTGTGGTATGTTGTTTCCATGAGAGTTTGTTGTCTATGATTAAACCAAGAAATTTCGTTGAGTCAACTATACCAATTATAGTATTATTAAGAATTACATTTCCGGGTAAAGCTGAAAGAGAATTGCTGAAAATCATACAATGGGTTTTCTGGACGTTCAAGGAAAGTTTATTTACAGCAAATCCAGTCATCGCCATTGGCGCTTATGTTGTATACTTGCCAGCTTGCGGGCTATGATATACAGGCCTAATGTTAATCGGGGTCGACTGTATTCGCCCCTTCTGGCGGCTGTTGCGTTGCGTGAGTATGTTTGTGAATAAATGCTTAAACCTTAACCATTGTCTGGTTGTCCATCTTGTACTCTGTCTCAATAATGGCGTTGGTGACAGCGACGTGATTACGATACCCACCATTGAATTATTTTTGCGATGCGACTTTATGCTGAAACTTGCAAGCCAGACGGTCGGCAAAACCGTTGCCGTGATAGGTGGTTAGGGTTTGCTCGCACTGCTGTAGTCCCATTCATAGCCCTTTCAATGGCTGTTCCCTGTTCCCTTTCGAGGCCGAGTTTCGCAACCTCGCCCCACTTGGCCGAGACATGGGCCGCACTATCACTTAAACTTGATTACCGGCGTTATGTTGATGCTAATGTTTTTGATCAAGAATCTGAGTTCAATCAATGAAATGAGATAAATGAATATGTGACTGAGAGTGATTCAAGTGTCAGTCTTGATGATGATGATTACTATGATGAATATGATGATTTGTATGATCAGTTGGGATTCATACCAACCTCCTCCCCAGACATATAAGGTAATGCATGCTACCATATCTAGTCGTGTTAGTTCAAGTAGGGCCTAATCCAACTGTGCAATGAATTTAGACTCTGATAAGACCTAACCGTACATATAATAGATCTAGCCACAGTTGTTGCCGCTTATGCCTTAAGTTCTAGTCGTTCTGATTTCCAACATCATGTTAGCGATTGCCCGTTTTTGCCTGAGCCATGAACAAACAATTATTACACGCGCTCGCCAGGCAGTGTCGATTCGCTCCTTTTGTTCAGATCGATCACATATAGTACCTATTTTGATAGTTATGACAATCATGATGATCGTAGTTGTAAGTCTGACCGTGATTTAGTATCGGATGACAATACTGCGTGAATGCCGTTACAATCTAGTAGTACTCTTGGTAAAAGTGTAACATGTCTGCAGGGTTTCTTACGGAAACCCCAGCATTTACTCTCGTTGTGTCGCAGACTTGCTAGAGTTAGGCAAGCTCACCTGAAATCCATGGTGAGTCTTCCTGCGGTGTTGTAGTGGCTCATCAGAGTCAGATGATGCCCACAGCAGCTTACTGATCTTTCGCCACAATTCTTCTGTGGCCAGAACCTCTGTGTTCTCTCTCAAGTTGATCTCTTCATGACTCTCAGTGTGTCCGGGTATACCTGGTTAGTGGTTCTCCCAGAATTCTTATTAGCTCCTCGGTTGTTCAAAGTCTTGAGGTGTTATAGACACACTCATTCTGTCGTACAGGATAGGTCATTGTTTCCTGGTACTATTGTTGGACAACTCTCTTACATTCACGAGAAATGATCAAGTCTTCCTCTTTGAAGGATTTGTTGTAGACTCCTCTGAAGTGTTAGTCCAAGCAGGGCATTCCCATTCACTCGTTAATCATGATATTACTATCCGTCCTGCGAAGCGCCGTGTCACATTCGGTGACGGACCTTCATATACTATGTCCCGAGCTAGCCCGTGCGCAGACAAAAACAAATCGTCTTCCGCTCGTCTCCGCTAAATCAAACGATGCACCTCTGGTTGCCCTCCCGGCGTCGTCGCACGTGTCCCCCTACTCGCGTCAACATAGAAGGATCAACACGTCTTCAGTCTCCTGACATGACATCCGTAAACGAGGAAGAAGCTTGTCCTGAACAGAGCTACCCAACATGAAGACCCTGATGCTGCCTGTCCGCCAATGCAGCCTGGATTGGTCCTCATTTTCTAGTCCAGTGGTATGCAGCATAACCTCTCCCTAAGTCCGAGGTTGATTGCCTTGATTGTCATCTTGTTGACACTTCTACTTATCAGCCCTTGTTGACACTTACCTGGATCTGACGACGGTAGCAATGCCTCTCCCTCCGTGACATTGGACCTTCCATCCATCCTTCTACCAGCGTTGGAACCCCCCCTGGTCGCCCCAGATGCTTCCAATAGCACGCTGGTCCATCCCTCTTCACCCCTTCATCTGATGTTAGTTGGTATCTTGACAAGACACTCTCCCACTACTCAGTTTGACAGAGAATGAATAGCAGTGACAATGATGAGGCCACAAGCCATGCTCTACTCATTGGCTCCCCTGATATTCCCTTGTCTGCAGAAGGTCAACGATTCTCCTGGCCCCTGCCAGGTGCCACCCCGATGCCAGTGACTTGATGTCAGTGGTGATGCTCCCTCCAGCGATGCATCTCGCTACCCTCTAGCAAGTCTGACGTTGTGTCCTGGGATCTACGCGCCTTTGTGTCACCCATCTCTGACAGAGACCTATCGCGAAGCTTCGTCCAACCACTTCTCTTACTTGCTCGTAGGACTCCATTCCGGCCGCCCACCGGATATTAACTATAATCCTTGAGCATGTGAGTCCTACCTTCAGCCTTGCCCTCGACCGTTTTCGTTTACAACACAGAATTTGTGACTTCCTCAACCCTGAATTGACGGCTTTGATATAATAAACAATCGACTCGATATATCAGGATTGACTGTAAGATCTACAGGCAAACACTATTCAGTCGTTGGACATAGACCGCCGTTTACCTTTTCTATTTCAATGTTTTATTTGTATTTCAACCCTTTTTCTATTTTTGTATCATAGTTTTTGTATGCCTATGATGGAAATAACTTATATTTTATTACTGCTTATTATTTGTATTTATATACAGGTATGCATTTTTATGTAGTGGAAAAACGATGAGCGTTATATGTGGTTGGATTTAAAATATAACGCCATCCTGTTCTTAAATATGTATTTTGCGTTAAAAAAAAAAACTCAAAGAAGAGCGAGGGAAAGATATTTGCCTTAATATTTGTTGTTCATTTATATGCTTTTTGTGTTATATGTATCACTCTTTACAGGATGAGAGGGTATTCAATATACTGATATGTATGCATATAATTTGTATGGGCAGTTGAATCAAAATGTGGCTAACAGTTGTTTATATGATACAATCATATCCTATCTTAATACTGATTTGTTGTTTTTTTTATCACACGCTATTTATATGAAGTGATTCTGCATATAGAGATTATTAACTTTGATTGTTTCCTAGATAGTCTTGGTACAGGCTTACGCAGAATGGGATATAGGATACATTAAAGTTACTGCATAAGTTTATATGGATCTATGATTTTGTTATATAACGACATGTGTAGGCCTATCTATCTTATTTTATACATGCGATGTGATTTGTCTAGCGTCAAAATTTAATGAAAACCAGTCATCTTATTATTTAATTGATGTGGTGCGTTCAGCATTTTTGTATTATAGTTTATGATACTTGTATATGACATGTTTGTTTATATTCACTGATATAGATGTCTTATTAGGTTGCCTGATGTTGTTCAAATTATCACTAATATGTTTTAAACTGCCTCACAGTGATGTTTATCTAACTAGCGCTTGGCTCTACCCTTTTCTATATTGGAGAATGATTGATTGGTTTTACTGATAATATTATATTGTTTATGAATGTGTCCCATGATTTCAGAAGATGTAATGTTTATGCTGAAATCTGGTAGAACTGATCATTTGCTATTGTACATGTATATGTGTTCTTATATTTACAATACTGTACTTTGCTGTGTATCCATATATTTATATTTAATATTATATTATATATATGCATTCATATCCTTTCATTTAGAGGGTTGTTTAAAAAGTTATTTTTATTTTTCATCAAAAGAACAGGATAAGCAGACTGTCAGTGTGATACGATGCATGGGTGTTTTGTTTTCAATGTTGTAGAAGTTTAGATGACAGCTCATACATGTATCTAGGGTTTGTAACAATGTGTTTTTTTTCCCTTACCTTTGGAATGTGTTAATTATTTAGTATAGTTGTTGACTCTAATTATGCACAAGCAATTTATACCAATCCATGAAGGTGTGTTACTTAGATTAGGAATTTTACTTGTTGCTTTGTTTTATTTTTGTAACACATGTGTTTTGATTTGGTTAGTTTGTTGCCAAAGCCAAAGCTTCAATGTGAACATAAAGAGGGAAAGAAGGAAAGTGATTGCGCCATGCTTTATGTTGTAGGCTTCAATTTCAACATCAAAGGAGAAAGAAGAAAAAGTGATGGCGCCATGGCGTTATGTTGTATACTGTCAGCTTGCGGGCTATGAATACAGGCCTAATGTTAATCGGGGTCGACTGTATTCCCCTCTCTGCCGGCTGTTGCGTTGCGTGAGTATGTTGTGAATAAATGCTTAAACCTTAACCATTGTCTCTGGTTGTCCATCTGTACTCTTGTCTCAATAATGGTGCATATAGTTTTACAAGTTCGGTGTTAATTGTGTTTAAAAGAATATCTGGATTTTTGTGAGAAAAGAAAACGCTGAGTGTCATCAGCAAATAATATAAATGATAAGAGTTGGGAAGAATTTTGAAAATCATTGATGTACAAAATAAACAATAAAAGACCAAGGAGCGACCCCTGTGGTACTCCACATGTTATATCATTGTAATCGGAAATTGAATCATTAATAGAAACGAACTGCTTTCTACCCGTATGGTAGCTTCTGAACCACTCCGAGGCCTTTCCCCTAATTCCATAATGAGATAATTTAGATAACAATATTTCATGATTAATGGTGTCCAAGGCCTTGGAGAGGTCCAGAAAAATCCCAACTGTGTGAAGGTGATCGTCAACAGCAGTTGCTATGTGATTTATAAAATTTAAAATTGCATGTGTTGTTGAGTGTTTTTGTCGAAAGCCAAATTGCGAATTAGACAAAATATCAAAACTTCTTAAAAAAATTAAAAAAAAATGAAAATTGCGAAGGTAGTTCCTATTTCTAAAAAAGGTGATCCATCAGACTTAACTAATTGTAGACCCATTTCTCTTTTATCATCACTATCCAAAATTCTAGAAAAAGTAATTTATTGTGCGATCATAAATTACTTTTTCTAGAATTTTGGATAGTGATGATAAAAAAGAAATGGGTCTACAATTAGTTAAGTCTGATGGATCACCTTTTTTAGAAATAGGAACTACCTTCGCAATTTTCATTTTTTCGGGGACACAACCACTGACCAATGATAAGTTAATAATATATTCTAAAGGAATAACAATCTCATCAATTATATGTTTTAGTAAATCGTTACTTATGTCATCATACCCCGGGCTTTTTTACATTTAAATTTTTTTAACAATATTAGCAATTTCATTAGCGTTAGTTGGAATGAAAAATAAAGAATTTTGATTTTTATCCTTTAAAAAGAAATCATGTGACTTATTGGTTTGGGGTATTGCGCTGGCAAGATTACGGCCAATATTTGAAAAGTAATCATTAAAACTTTTAGCAATTGTAAAATCATCGTCGACAATTGTATTATTAATTTTAACATGGCTCATGCGATTTCGATTTCTTTTCTTATTCAGAACATCGTTAATTGTTTTCCAAGTTTCTTTTGTATTGTTCAAATTCGATTCAAATTTAGAACAGTAAAACTTCTTTTTTTTTCTTGTCGTAAAAGGGTTGTTAAAATATTTTTATATTTGACATATTTATCACGGGTTTAGTCACTAGGATTAGTACGATATTTATAATATAAATTGTTTTTCCTATTGATAGATCTTAATAGTGCTTTAGTAACCCAGGGATTTCGTGGTTTCCGTTTATTATTGGACTTACATTGTACTAAAGGAATGCATTCATTAAAAGAGTTCACAAAAATATTCATAAATTTATTGTTTGATGTGTCAACATCATTAGCGGTTAAAACTTCTGAGCAGTTGGTTGAACTAAGTTTATCTTTTAGCCTATTTATATTCTCAGGAGTGTATTTCCTTATTAATTTGATAGGTGACATTAATGTATTATTACCAAAAAAGATAACACTCGTGCAAATATTGGACAGTGATCCGATATATCAGATAGAATAACCCCAGATTCCGTTTCCCTCTCTACGTTAGAAAAGATATTATCAATTAAGGTGCTTGAGCGAGAAGACAATCTAGTAGGTCTTGTTATCAATGAAATGAAAGAAAATGACAGTAGATTGTCAAAGAAATCTTGACAAAAGAGATCTTCTTTGCATTTCAAAAGATCAACATTGAAATCGCCCATTAAAAAGCATTGTTTGTTTTGTATCATAGGATTTGGAAGCAATTGTTGCATTTCAAGTAAAAATGTATTGTGATCGGAAGAAGGTGGTCGATATATTGTACCTACTATTAGGTTTTTCTTTTTAGGTAACATGATTTCAATAAAAACAGTTTCTATCGTTTCATTCATTAAGTTCAATTCGTTTATAACAATGTAATTTAGATTTAATGGCACGTACAGCGCTACTCCACCCCCACGCATATTTATTCTATTATTAAAGATAAGGTTGTGATTCCGGAGGGAATGTATTGAATATGGTTCATCCGAAAACCACGTCTCTGTTAAACCAATTACAAAAGAATCTGCATCAATGTTATCTAACAACATGTTTAGTTGTTCAAGATTTTTATTAGCACTACGTATATTAAGATGCAAAAGGTTCAGGTCATTCTTTCCAGCTGACTGGGTATTCTTGAAAAACTGGTTCTGGGTGTAAAAGAGATTTAACATGAGAACTATCATTTGTATCAAAAGTGTATTCAAATTCTTCTGTATTGTTCAACAAATTTGAAATGTTACTTTCATATTGATTATCCGAAATTGGAATGCTGTCATCAACATGATGACTTTGTAGAAGCGAGTTCAAATCTAAATCAGTAACATGTGTGAACGGAAAACTAGCCATAAAAAGAACAGCAAAACCGAAAACAAAAGCATAGTGAATTTGTGATGTACGTTAAGGGTATAGAGTTTAAATTCATGCTTGAAAAATCGTTGCTCAACTGCAGAAGACCACACAAGACAAATAAACATAAACATAATTCAAATGAAAAACGAATAAAACATAATTCATAAATGTAATACATTTGAACCATTGCACAGGTACATGTATTAGAGCTGTAACTTCCAGCCAATGCCCTGTAGATTTATTTTTAATTTTGTTTAAAGGAGAATTGTCCCTTTGTAGATAGTTGGCTTATTGTGGATGCAGAAAAATCACATAAGCACATTAGTGAAGATTTGATGAAAATCGGATAAATGATAAGAAAGTTAGGAGTATTTGAATATTGAGATCTCTAATGACATAGGAAATCTCCCATTGGCAACGCGGTCACCATTTGTGATGTCACAAAGGGAGAACTGCCCATATGGTGTGCACAAAAACTATTCACAATGTCTCTTTATTTTCATTGTAATGATAGAACAGCTTTTATTTTCATGATATATTATGACTTTCAAATATTTACAAGTCATCCAATAAAAAGATTCTTTATTCTCCCTTTAGAATCAAGAAAAAAGAGGATTTTAGTACAATGTGTACAATAGATATGGGAAAGATCTCCCTGCATTACATCACACATCATGGTCGCGTTGCCAATTGGAGGATCTTCATATCATAAGTGATCTCAAAATCTAAAAATTCATATCACTCTTATTCATTGCCTGATTTTTCTGAAACTTTCCCAATGTGTTTCGGGGGTTTGTCTCCATTCACTGAAGCTAAATTTCTCTGAGGGGATAATTCCCCTTTAAATGCCAAAATTAGGATCGTGACCAATAACAAATCTTCTAGAAAAAATTAAAAAGGGACAATTAAAAAGCATCATAGAAATCTAATCAAATTCCATTAAATCTCAAAAAGAAATCTAATGTTTTATCCACACCCCTCAAGCAAAATGAGCTGACAAGCCAAGTACCGACCAAAAGAGACAAAAGAAAAAAAAATAAAATAAAATATCAGAAGTTCAGTCAAAATGTTTATCAGGCATTATGGAATTTTGAATCCATGGTAAAAAGAAAAAAAAAAAAAATCTAATCAAAATCAAAGAAACAAAGCAAGAAGGTAATCAAAGTTTATACAATCAACCCAGCAAACCCGCCCAGTTGCTCAGAAAGTGTAGACATTTGAACGGACTCACTAAATGTTTAGAGCATTTCTTATCATAGGCGTGGCACCAATTAAGGATCAGATATTTCTATAGAAAATGCTCTAATTTAAATATCTATCACAATTGTGCAACAGGAATATTGTTGACGTGATTCACATCTACATTTACGATTAATCGCACAATACAGGGAAGTGTGTTAACGCTTTTATAAAATTGCGACATTGCTCTAGTAGATCTTGAGTTACTTACCAAAAAAAACAAACAAAAAAAAAGTAGCTCAAGATCTACATCACGATCGTCATCCAAGAAAGTAAACAAGACACGGAAAAGACCCGGATGTATGTGTTATCACTTTTTTGCGCCGCAAAATGCACACTGGTGCTTGCATCGAAAATACAGCTTGCACACGTAACGCGTTTTGACCAACCACGATGAGTAAAATCACAGAGCCATTTATAATAAGCTTTAACGTATGCCCAAGCGCTTTGTAACCTTAAGGAAAATGCACTATACTCAGTTAATTCAAATTACTTAAAAATGGAGCCTGATGTGAGACATGTAATTACTTAAGCATAACAGAGATATTTCAGGAAGTTTTGAATACTTATCAGCACTTGAAGTGCTATTTTAGCACTTGAACAAGTTCTAATTTATCAGCAAAGATAAATTTGCAATATCGTTGCGATTCGGACCAGGGTACATTAAGATTCGGCAGAGTACCACTGACGTTACTTGAGCCAGTAGATCTTACTATTTTTTATTTTTTTCATTGTGACAGCGAAGTGGATGATAATGTGCTTTGGTAAATTTGCATCTATATATATACTCACTCACTCAATCCCTTGACTCTTCCGGAGTCGTTGGGGGGATTTGAGAGCCGAAGAAGCACATTTTTTCCTCCATGCCTTCCTGTCAGTTGTAGTCGACAGCAGTTCTTGCATTGTCATATCTGTATATATAAAGAGTGAGTAAAAAAAAAGAAAAAAGGTCCCATTAGTTTGAAAATATTTAGTTGAGAATGTTACCCGATCCATTTATTATAAAGCATCATTGTATACAGAGTGATTATATACACATGTCCCATCACTTTGAAGTTTTCCTTGAAACGTTTTAGCATTTAGTCGTATTTTTTTTTTTTTTTTTTTAATTATTATTTTTGTGGTAAAGTCATCATCGTAGCATCCGTTGGTACCCTTTTTATTCGGATCTATATGCGCATGACTAAGTAATATCTTTAGATGATATAAGAATCTGAATTGTGTAAAATAGATGAATGAAGATGTTGACATAATATGTGTACATACATATACACACACACACACCCTCTCAAAATATTGCACATCCACGCACACCCATCCTCCCTCACACAAATGAACACCATTATACATGCACCCAAATACACAGTATAAAATGCGAAATAAAATTTCCGCTTTGATGTTTTGTTTACCAGGACCATCGCTGAATATTTGGGACTTTTGATTTCCTAACAACTGTGAGTGTAAGTGAGGATGTGTGTGTGCGTGTGTATGTGTGTATTTGTTGCGGATGTGGATGTATTTATGTGTGTGTGTGTGTGTGTGTGTGATGGTGTGGATGAGAAAGGGTATGTGCGTGTGTATTTGTGTGTGGAGGATGTATGTGGGTGTGTTTGGTGATGGTTTGGGTGTGTATGTGGTTTGGGATGTTTAAATAAGGGTACGTGTGGATAAGATTATTTTATTTTTGTTCACACTGCACCCAGCCACTTGACGCAAGCGAGACTTTGCCGTATTCTGAATATTGCCTATTATTAATTCGTGCGTGTAAAGATCCAAATGAAAAAGGTTCCAACAGATGCTAGGAGGATGACCCTACCAAGACATATCCTCATACTCATGATCAAATGCTAAAAAAAAGATCTAATGACAACTTTAGACCAAGTTAGTTAACACTATAAGCGCTTAGAAAAACCAAGGTGGATATTTGTATTAAGCGCTACATAAATGTAACTATTATTATTTAAAGTGAAAATGAAATTTGTATTGACTCATTCTATTTACAGCGATGCTTTACAGTGCGTATCAATAAAAACGGGACAGATTTGAAAAGTCTGTCAAAATTTCGTTTCAGGTAATGATGATGAACGTTTTTGTCAGGGGTTCGAAAAAAGGCTTGCGCACAAAATGGAAGAAAATGAGAAATATCCTGGTATCCCAACCTGTTAATGAGTAATAACCTTGCTTGTAATTATCCCACAAAGTTAACACAGTCAAAGTAGCCTGATATCTCTTAATGAATAACTGCACAAATCGTAATGCAGGCACAGATCTTGACGATATCAAGAATTGATAATGTCATGCAATGTTAAATTCTTGCCTAATATTTTCCGACCTCTCGAACCTAAGAATACATTTGTGCTCATGATGATAAAACGTTACATTTATGAATTTTTATAGTGTTATATTACAACAAAAAAAATTATTAAACTCTGTGAAATATATGGCTGATGCTAGGTTAGAGGGTAGACCAGGTTCTGGCCTAAATATTCATATATTGAATGAAAGCGCCGTAAAATATAAACAACAACAACAACGTTTGAAACTTTCACCTTTCTTTATTGACTCTAATTCTCACCATTTCTCTTTCCATCACAAATCCACTTCCCCAAACCATGGACTATCTAAATCCATGTTGAGAGTTCTTGATCATGCTGATGTGCTAAAATAGTATTGTGTGTCCATGTATAGTGTTTTGAGTGTTGATATGAAAATACTGGATGGTCCAGGCAGTGGACTAGGTTAGGGGGATGTACCATGCCAATCTTTCCACATTTTATTTACTCCGTTAATTACTCCCAATTTATTTCTTCTTTTTCTATATTTTTTTTTCCCTTCTCTTTTTAGGAGAGGATTTCACTGGATTCTCCTCATTTTCGTTTTTGAAGTTGTTGTTTTCATTTTGTAAGGGAGTTTTCACGGAGAGAGAGAGAGAGAGGGGACATGGCGGGCATGGAGAATATTTTCGCAGTCAAGATATCAAATTGCATGTTTTACTGTTAGGATGAGAGCAATATAAGGAAGGATAAAGATAAATAGGCAGAAAGGATTTGAAATCATCCACTTCTCTTACGTTGTACAATATAATTATCAATATGTGTTATGTGTTTAAGGTGGATATACGTTTTAAGCGCGATATAAGATGTAACTATTAGTATTATTATTATTATCAGCTAACAGAATGGTGTTTTTTCATTTCATTTCCCTTTCCCACATTTCCCCCCCCCCCCTCAGTCTCACACTCGCCGCTCTCATTCTCTCTTTTCGTATTTCCTCTCCTCTCTTGCGTTGAAACCTCAGCTCAAACTTGTGTTTTCAAAAGCCTGACGAAATAGGCGACAATCTATACGAATTCTTTATGATTGTCTCCATTCTAATTACCATATGACGGTTCGTTGTGTAGCTTGGAGTCTGATTTACAAAGTAAATAAAAACTGAAAGAAATAATTCACCATATCTAAATAAATAATAAATCATACTGCATGTTCGATAAAGATATACCTCCTATTTGAACTTCTGGTTTGACTGCCCCCCCCCCCCTTCTCTCTCTCTCTCTCTCTCTCTCTTTCTACAATCACTTTCTCCCAAACTAGCAATCGGATAATCATCTTTGAATAATATCGCAGATAATGATCCAGTCATTATTTATAAATGTGGCATATATTGTATATTTTGTACATTTTGGTATATTCGGTATGATTCATTTGTAGATGGCCCTGATTAAGATTCGCAGAATCGAAATCTCGGGAGATTAAACAGAGGTATATTGAAGCTACAAACAGAGTTCATTTTTTTTTTCATTTCTTCCACTTTTACAATTATAATGATACAATAAATCATGAATAAACGACGTTTTTTTCATGAAACATTGATTTCGCTATTTATATAAAAGAAAGAATAGATCACGCTTTTAATTCAACGCTGATGTATTAATTCACACCTATTTCTCAAAACATTCTCCAGTAAAGACAAGTTGTAAGAATACGATATATTAGCTTAGTATTTTTGAATTAAATTTGTGGTTCTCCTTCGTGTCAGGGGGCACTAAAGTTTTTTTTTTTTTTTTTTTTTTTTTTTTTTTTTTTTTTTTTTTTTAATTGGGTAGCCACGCTATAGAATACCATAATGCTATTATTCGTCTATACACAGCCCAAAAGAGCCTTTTATACATTGTTATTTGATCTATTCACTATAACATATGGACTGGAACATCCCTTTTAACCAAAGGCAGTTTTCTGATGGTGTCATTGTTGTTGTTATTTAACTTCATTGAATAGTCAATCCTCTGCTAAAACTAGTCTGTTTACTGTATCGAAACTGCTAAAACAATGAAATTAAGCTTTGACATTGTCTTATCACTGCGATTCTTCTTGTCAGTGGTGTGCATTAGATCTGGATGATTTTTATGGTGGTATCTCACTTCTTGGGGACGTCTCCGAGGCGTCTCCGCGACGAATAAAAAGTATTAGAGACGTCTCCGATACTTTATTTCTAAAGCTGTCTCTAAGCAGTTTCAAATGACCGTCTCAAAGTAGTTTTCGCGGAGACGTCTCGGAGACGTCCCGGAGATATCTCCGCGACAAGTTTCAAATCCGTTTGAAAGTAGTCCCAAATAAGTCTCAAAGTAGTTTCAAATTAGTTTCCGCTAAGTGAGATACCACACCAAAACACGCTGCCCTACTTTGACATTTTACAGTGCGCTTGATTATTCAGGATCGCCCATCCATTATTATCCTTTATGAATAAGCTGTGGACAGGTACACAAATGAATGGCTGTAGCAAGACTTACAATCTTTGTTCTGTGTGTATAGTATTTGAGAGTATATCTGTATTGTTGTGAATGGAATTTGGTGTGCCTATAGAAAGTCAGACCTGCACATTATTTGATGTTATTCATCTGTATGATTCTTTATTAATGTGCCTTGGAGAGGAGGTGGTAGCCAGATTTATATTCTTTGCTCTGTGTGTAAAATTGGCAAGTACATTGTGCTGGTATGAATGATAAATTATTATGTATAAGTTAAAGTATGTCGGATTTGTACTTTACTCTATAGTGAAAGAGTGAATTTGCCATACCACATAAACAGTAAAAAAGTGTTCATTCGAAATCGTTTGGTAAAGTGCTCCGATTTTAAGTGTGCTTGTAAGGGTCTCAAATCTCACTTGCTTTCTATGGCAGCGCTTATTCTTGGCTTAGTGGGAATAAAGATATTTTGTTCTGTTTATTCTGTTTGTTTGTTGTTTGTTTGTTTGTTGTTTTTTCCCGACCACACAAAGCATTTAAATTCGAATTAAATTCATTTTTTTAGACACCGCTCATATAGAGGATATAAATAGCATATGTTCAAGCACCAAACGTATGTAAATCGTTTGTCCAGCTCGCTCAACGTACGATTAACGGCTATTGACGAACAATCAGCGCAAGTTAGGGTATTTTTGTTGTACTCTTGACTTCTGTGTGAAAGTCAGTTGGGAACATTTTCGTGCATGTCCATTCTCCGTTTCTCGTTTTGGGAGTTTTGTATTTATTTATTTATTTATTTATTTAATTGTTATTTGTATCCCATATTTCCCTCATCAGAATACCAATATCTGGAATTTTAAAGCAGAATGTCAGAGGAGACCACTAAACTACTTTCAACCGAAAGTCATGAAGAGAAGTACTCGAGCTTCGAATCAGTGACCCACTCTGGTGATGAAAGAGCCATTCTGTTACGATCCAATGGGTCTGACCCATCAGATGCAAAGGACTCCGTAAGATCATTTCCCTTTCTAAAGTTATATACAATGTAATTGTTTTTTGTCAAACTTCATTGTTGGTTACGTAGGCCTATTGTCTTTTAAAGCGGTCAGTACTGATATTTATTTTTATCTTTTTTTTAATTGATATAAATATATTACGTTGTATAGGTATATGGTTACATCATCATTATTGATAACAAAATTGTTACTACACGATATAAGTTAAACAAAAATGAAAATAAAATAACAATAATTAAAAACAAAATGTTTTGTCACCTAAATGTAGGTTACTTTTTTTCTTTTATTTCTTCTTCATTATCATTATTTCAAGTATGGTGTTGGTATTTAGTAGAAACATCAATACTGGAAAGAAAATAATTCCCGTCGGCCCTACACGATGACATAATTAATCAACTAATTATCATCATCCTATTTTGAATTTATATATTTATGTATTATTATTATTATTATTATTATTATTATTATTATTATTATTATTGGAATATGAATTCTGTAAAAATACAAAGCCCTTTTTTTCATTTTTTTCCATTTCTAAGTAATTGAAAAAAAAGTCGTGCTTACTCTTCGCGAAAACTAAAAAAACTAAAAAACACTAAGAGTCATTGAATGAAAAGTTTTGTTGTTAGAGTAGACATAAATAGACAGCGTCCCGTTATCTACTGTAATTACAAAATGGTTTTGTTTATGATACAGTTTACAGACTCCTCAGGACTAAAAGAAGATGATGAGAATGAAGAAGGGCAGAAATCAAAAGCACCGATATCACTGATCCAGAAACTATCGTTTCTTGGGATTGCAATAACGTATATCACATCAGCTATGTCACTCTCTGTCATTGGCCCATTCTTCCCTAACGAGGTAGTATACTGATATATATAGTAGTAAACGTCATGCTGTATATCCAACTAAAAATTTATAATCTCGAATTTTGGAAACTATGTTTCTTTGTCAAAAGATTAGACATGGAGTCTACGTCTGATTTCTTGACAAAACAACAGGATTTCGAAAATTTGAGATAATACATTTTTAGTTGGATAATTATACAGCATGACGTTTACTACTTTCTTATTATTATGTATTACAATCCAACACGCGGAACTGTCATTGTAATATATAAATGTATGAGAAGAAAAAATCTATGACAGGTAGACGTAGCTGAACTTTAAATCTTTAATTCATCAATATTTCGGCTTAATTTGTCTTTTTCAAGATTTCTGAAGAAAAAAATCATTACAATAACAAAAACCATAATAAATAAAAATAAAAGTAAAATACATTTTCTTCTTACACATTTATATTTTCTGGTCAAACGCTCGCATATTAACAAAGTTTAGCCTCATCACACACACACTATATATATATATTTGTATGTATTATCAGTTGACTCAGACATGACATGTATGATAGTAATAAATTTTAAAGCACGGGTGCCAATCAGGGGGACGTTTCACCAGGAATTAAGTAGACGCCCTTTAGTTACTAGTTATCATGATTATTTGTGACATCACCTTATTGCTGATCCGCGTCACTGCTAATGCACGTCGTTGAGAAGACAAGTAGGGGAAAATGCCGATAACTTAAGTGGTAACATTGATTGCATTCTCATGAGGTACTTCCGTGATGGAACTGTAATTTTGTATTAACAAAAATGGTTGGGTGGAGTGAAGTATTGAATCAGGCTTGGAAAACTGATTTGTTGATCGCAAGAAGAGAATTGAAATTGGAATTGGCAGACCCACTGCAGTTCACATTTTAAGATTTAAATCCCATTTGTACGCAATAATAAACTCAAGAAGATATTGAGACTAACAAAAAGGGGCAAAACATATTTTCCCTATTCTGTTCCACAAACATATATTGTAAACAAAAACAAAAAAAAATTGTTAAAAAATTAAAAAAATTAGGAAAAACTAATTTCAAAGATAATAAAATAGGAGTGTCAATAGGTTCAATAGGAGAAGAATAGAACGCCATTTGCTATTTTGCAGCAAGTGCGTCACAAAATAATAATAACTAGTTAAAAACAGACATATCTTTCAACTATTCCATTTTCACACATCTTCGTTTCCTCTTCAATTTAATGTAAATTTGATTCATAATCAAATTGGCATAAAACAAAGAGAAATGCTCCAAATTCTATTGTCCGAACGAATATTCTTTTTGACCCTTTTCTATTTGGCCCGGCAGCAGCTGAGCAGAGTCAGATGGACGTTGTTCTATCCCCCTCTTGTTGAACGCCAAACAGGGAAGCAGCAACTGCCATTTTTAACGTCTTTTGGTGTGACGCGGCCGGGGATCGATCCTACGACCTCCCGGTTATGAGGCGGACGCTCTATCCACTGAGCCACCTGTACACATGACGTAATTTTTATAAAATAATACAAAATAATTTCCTTTACCTTTTCTACAAACTACAGGCAGAGAAGAGAGATGTCAATCCTATAGAAACCGGTCTTGTCTTTGGTGTTTTCGCATTGGTCAGTTTCTTAGCTTCTCCAATATGGGGAAAATATGTGAGTATAACAACCCCCAACTTAACTACCCAAGTGCCTGAATCTGAGAATTTTTCGCCCTTGCCCGAAGTTACCCCCCTGAACACAACAATTCATGCCATAGGGTAGTATACATAAACTTTGAAATATATTTTCATGTTTTTATGTTGAATCAAGACGTAGGATATTTAGATAATAGGTTATTGAATTACTTTTTGATTGTACATATCTCCATACAATTTCACTCCTTAAGAAGAGGAAGAAGGAAAAAACATCTTATGTTTTAACTTTCTATTTTTCTTCTATTTTTCATAATAATTATAGCCTTTATATATTGCAGCTTCCTGTTATAGGAGGGCGGTTCATGTTCCTGAGTGGGTCCTTTGTGACAAGTGGCTGCAATATATTGTTTGGGTGAGTTCAACTAATAAATAAGGATAATAAACATACAAAAAATAATAAAAAATAATCAAATGAACGAGTAATGGAATCATACATAGAAATGGACGTGGATACGTTAATACATTGGTCAACAATATCAAGAAACAAAACATTATGGACATTTGAATATCATAAAGAGTAAATGTAATCTAAACAAAGAGCCTGAATATACAGTGGTGGCAAAAATTATTAGAACACCCGAAGCTACACAAGGTCTATGGGATGCACAATGCCCTAGTACATTTGCCGAAGTAAGTTTAAGGATAACTTTTTGGTGCCGACAGCTTTCACGACTTTATAGCATAGAATCTTATGCATCTTTTGACACCAAATTTATATAGTTTCGACCACCAGCAGCTTTAAAAATCGTTGCGCTATGCGCTTTCAGTTTCCTTACAGGACCGTGCACTGAAAAGATAACTTTGTCAATTGACAAATATAAATTTGTCATTAATGTGGTTTAATTTAACAAATTAATAAATTTGTCATGCCAAAGATTTGTCATTATAGATTTGTCATGCACCATAACATGACGAATTTTAATTTGTCATGAAAAGTGGTCTAATTTGACAAACCTTTTATCAAAGTTTGTCATTGCAACATTTTAATTCCTCATTCTCATTTTTCAATTTGTTTATTTCATTCATCAATTTGTACTGCATTTTGACGTTAATTTGTCATGTAACAGTCAGAAAACACACCTGTAATAAACAAACAATACAGATAGTTAATATTTTTGTCAGTTTTAATAGAACCTCGAAATTCCTGAGGAAACAAATTCAAAATACATCAAATCCAGTCAACACTTGCCAGCAAGTAACATTTTATAAAATATTTACTAAAATTCAATGCAAATTAAAAATACTCTGCATTAAGGATGTTAATCTCCTTTGCAGTCTGATTGATAATTCTTCCATCACAGTATGAGTGTCAAGCAGACTGCGAAGGAGATTAGCTAAAACTCCTGTAAAACCAACAAACAATCTTTATCCTGACAAAAAATTCTTTTCGATTCCCAGTAATAACCATTGCAACAAATTCAGTTAATACAAACCTAGCCTACATCAAATTCACTACAATTTTGATATACTCTGCATTAAGGACATAGAGAAGTTTTGGCTTATCTCCTTAGCAGCCTGATTGCGACTTCTGCCGTCACAGTATGATTTTTCAAGCAGGCTGCAAAGGAGATAAACTAAAACTCCTATATATCCTTAAGAGCAACAAACAATACTTCATCCCAACAACAAAATTCTTTTTATTAATACTACTGTATAACAATTGCAACAAATTCAGTTACAAAGATTAGGGCCTACATTAATTTGACATAAGTGAACTGAAAAAGTACAATTTTTTTATCTCCATAGAACTACCTCGAGCGAAGCAGGCTCCACTCCACTTCACTACCCCCTACACTACACTCCACCTACCGGTACTTTCGGGTAATGGGAGACGGGGGTGTGGTGTAGTGGAGTGGGGCCTGCACGAACTTCGCTCGAGGTAGCCGTGTACATGCAGGTATGCATACTCAATTTACTAATATTTCGGTGGAAAAACACTTCACTATTATAGGAATTTCATACAAAAGTTATCCCACAATAATATACTACAATCAAATTCATTAATTAATCATTTAATTTATTTTTTTAGTATAAAAGTTCACCTTTTTCGATCTACTCAAGCCTTGCCTGCGCAGCTAAATCACAGCGACCGGCGAGTGATTCGAAGACGCTGATTAAGTGCGGGTTTCCCAAACTCTGTCTTCAGGAGCTAATTTGTCATGCATTTTGCGTCAACAAATGATTTGTTTTTCAGCAAATAATTTGATTATAATTCGTTATGGCCGACTTAAAATCGTCATTTCTACATTGACTGCGAAGAGGATTGTTCAATTACGGTTGCGAAGAGTCGTCACGCAAATAAATCAGTCATGCGCAAGTCTGTTTTTGTCAACACAGTTGAAACTTTGTAATAGTGCTCGATAAATTTGTTATGTAACTACATGATTGTCATTTCACAGTTATATCGCAAAACAAATTATTTTACCCCGATTGACGAATTAATCTGGCCTTGTGACAAAGTTATCTTTTCAGTGTGTATTAAACATGTAGTACAAATATGCCGATAGATCAAAAAGTGTTTAATCTAGTCGTGTGAAATTTTGCAAGGTTATTCATTTTTACATGCCCCAAATACATGTGAAGTTTCAGAAAATGTGATCTCATGGGGAGGGGGTGGATTGGCCACACCCCTGGTCGTGAGATAACCAACATATCCCTGACAATTCAAGGTTAAGATTATTTTTCATGAAATGAGGAAATTTATTTATAAATACATATATTTTAATATACATTTCATGAGCAATTCAAATATTGTGAAAAATAAATGGTCATTGGAAAGGGGGACTTAAATAGGGGCTCTGAATTAAAAAAATTAGGGCCCCTCAATAATAATAAAAAAAAACCACATAAGATGTTACTACTTCACCCTACCTTATAATAAATGCCATTTTTGACATTCTCAGGAAATTTCCTTTCAGAAGATAAATACTTTTATAGGGAGAGGCTTAAAAAATTTAACGTTTTTGATACTTTGATCCTGATAGGGGCAAGATCAGTTTGTTATAGATTTTTCAATTGGTGGCGTAACAAAAAAAGGGCGTCTTGGGGCGAGTTCCCAACGCATATATATTCTTATTATCTTATTTAGTTTTTTAAAGCATAATGATGACTTTCGGAGACATTCCGACAATTGAATGGTGAATTGAATGAAAATAACAAAAATCATTTAAATATGCTTGTTGTTCCAATAATTTTGGCCACCACTGTATATCTCCATCGAAAGGCCGTTGGTACATGGCGGTCATCTCTTTAAAAAAATAATAATAACAAAATTAGATAAAAAAATTAACACAAAAAAAGAAAAAAAAAAAAAGAAAAACATGAACAATAAAACAACAACGACGATAAAAGTAAAACAAGCACCTTGACAAAGGACATAAAGTCAATGGTTACATTTGAATTCTTGTAGATTTCTGGATCAGATTGAAGGCAAAACGTTGTTCCTGGTCTATTGTTTTGTGATCCGTACTGTGGAAGCAATAGGATCAGCGGCAGTCTTCACCGCAGGCATGGCAATCTGTGCTAATGTGTATCCGGATAACGTGGCCCAAATGACTGTAAGTTATTGATCCGTTTGACATGCGATGAAAGTTCGTTTCCTGTCCGTTTATCATGTAGTAGAGGACCACCGTGTAGACCCCGTGGATGTTTTTGGGAACAAAGGTTTGAAAGTGGTTTTGAGTGCTTAGAGGTCACTAATCAAAATAGCTTGGCTAGTCCCCTGCTAACCCCCGGCAACTCTCGTAGGGGTCAAAATAAATAGAGTTCAAATTGGGCCAATAGGGGGTCAAATTTTTAAAAATGCTCAAATAATATCAAAAGACATTGCAAATGTCCGTCTCTGCTATCCCTGAACAAAAAAAGTGTACGGGATCATATACCCATGACCTCCCAGATAAAAAGTTATGGCGGGAAAGGTCAAAGGTGCAATGAACTTTCACAATGAAAGGCATATAAGGCCTATACAAGCTAAAATTGTTAGGGACGACAAATTTTCGTGTTTGTTGTGTCTATTAATATTTATTATCGCTAGAAATTAATTGAGACTATTTCTACATAAGAAATCATGATCAGTACATATAAGGGTCACAACTAAGTCATTTGGGTCAAATGATTTAATCTAGGATCGAAATACGGCAAAGAGTTAAAACAGCTCTATTTTTATGTGGTATTGTCAAGTTATATATATAAATAGATGATTAAAACCATGGATTCTACTAGGTCCTAGTAGAATTCATGATTAAAACTAATAGAGTTGTGTACTTTTATTCCAGAAACCACATTCAATATTTAGGGTCATGAATATGGTCAAAAGGGTCAATCAATCATTTGGGTCAAAATGTTCATGGACCTAGAGATATTTGTGCTAATATGTACATTAGAACTTCTTGAGCCATGAACTTCAAATTTAAAAGTACTTTATGTACCATCATAAGAAGACAACCTAATTTGATCATATAGAATGTAGGTCAAAGGTCAAGGGTCACATGGTCAACTAAAGAAATTCCAGGTATATACCTTATTATTACAATAGTTTTAGAAAAAAACTTTATGTTATATTTAGTATATCAACTTTCTTACACATGTTTGAAAATTTAGGTCAAATGTCAAGGGTCACAGAGGGAAACCTAGAAGGAAATACATGTATCTGCCCCATTAATGAAGTATATCAAAAACTAATTTGAGATGTGAAACTATGATGATGTCACCACGAAAAAAATTTCATTATACGAAACGTGTGTATATTGTGGTAAAATGTCAAGGTTCACAGGTTTATGTCTGAAATTACTTTTTTTTTTTATAAACTTTTTTCTTCTACGGTATAAACGTCTGAACAATGCACAAGAAGTGCGCTGTGGGGTATCATCGATCTTTAATCTATGTTTTAGATTTTACTGGACCTCAACTTTAATTTGTGCAAGTCTGTCTCGTTTTTTAACCAATTTTTGTATGTTATAATAAATGATAACATCACTGATCGTTAAAAGCTGCCAGAAATAGTCAGGTATATTATACTTTTGACATACCCTTTACAAAATCTCATCAGACCATCTGCTATAATCGTGATACCATTAAGGTTGAAGTTTCAAATTGGTTCTTGGAATGTACAAACTTGACTACATGTATGTGACCTTTGATATAAATTATATCATCAAATTGAAGTTTCACCTCCCAAATACTTCTACAATCAATATGAGCTGAGTGCACATCAGTTAGGTCACTGTAACAGTTTGACCCTAAATGATCGATTTACCTTTTGACGAGTACCATGACCCCTTACATTTATTGAATGTGGTTTGGTAAAGAATACAAATCTGTAAATTGTAATCATCAGTTTACACACAACTTAACAGTAGGACAAAAATGGAGCTGCTTAACCCCTTTACCCTATTTCGGTCACAAATTTGACCCCAAATAACCTTAGTTTGAACCCTTATATCTACGAATAGGATTTTCTTATGTAGGAATAGCTAGTCTCAATTAATTTTCTTAATCATAGATACAAAAAGACACAAAAATTTGTCATTCCAAGCAATTTTAGCGTGGGTAAGCCTATTATGGCTTCATGTGAAAGTTCGTTGACCTTTTGATTTTTCCTATCGTAACATTTTACTGGGAGGTCAGGTATATATGATCCTGTACACGTAAACATTGTATGAGATTGGCATCTAATGAATATAGTATCATCAAGATCAAGCTTTGTCTTAAAATAATGCAATAACGAAGTGAATACCTGAAATTTCATAAGTTGACCATGTGACCCTTGACCTTTCACCTTCATTCTATAAGATCAAATTAGATTGTCTTCTTACGATGGTACATACTACTTTTGAATTTGAAGTTCATGGCTCAAGGGGTTCTAGTGCACCTTATGCAGCACAATACCTCTAGGTCAACGTAACATTTTGACCCTAAATGATCTATTGACCCTTTGACCATATCATGACCCCTTACATTTATTAAATGTGGTTTCTGGATTAGAAATACAAATCTGTCAGTTTTAATCATCTGTTTATACCAAACTTGACAATACCACAACAAATGGAGCTGTTTTAACTCCTTTACCATATTTCTATCCTAAATTAACTCATTTGACCCCAAATGACCTTAGTTTGACCCCTTATTTGTACTGATCATGATTTTCAAATGTATAAATAGTCTCAATTAATATTCTTAGCGATAATAAATATTAATAGACGCAACAAACACGAAAATTTGTCGTTCCTGACAATTTTAGCTTGTATAGGCCTTATGCCTTCATGTGAAAGTTTGTTGACCTTTTGACTTTTCCCGCCATAACTTCTTACTGGGAGGTCATGGGTTTATGATCCTGTACACTTTTTTGTTCAGTAGAATGAGACGGACAATTTGCTATGTCTTTTGATATTATTTGAGCATTTTAAAAATTTGACCCCCTATTGGCCCCAATTTGACCTTATTTTGACCCCTACGAGAGTTGCCGGGGGTTAGCAGGGGACTAGCCAAGCTAATTTTGATTAGTGACCTCTAAGCAACTCAAAACCACTTTCAAACCTTTGTTCCCAAAAAACATCTACGGGGTCTACACGGTGGTCCTCTACTAATGTGGCAATGTTATCCTGATAACATGGCCTCTGGGTGACTGAAAGAGACTAATTTTTGCACATTTATTAATTCAGCTTTCTTACTTAATAAAAATGATGCCGATCTTTAGTATCCATTTAAATATCAGTTGAATTGCGTTTTGTGGCCGTTGTATCCTCTTTGTGATTTTTTTTATCGTCATGGGATCCCCTTCAAAGTGAATAGAAAACTTTGATTCGATTCAAACATTGTTTGCTCATAGCAACAATTATTGCACAAAACTTCTTGTTATGTGCTCTCTCTGACCACGCAATATTCTGACTCAATAGACGTGAAATCCTTTTGTTAAAAATGATCTTAATTCATTTTCTTTTCACAATCTTTTTTTTTCTCTTTCTTTTCTTGTTCTTATATATATTTTTTTCTTCTTCTAGAGTTTGCTAGAAACATTCATTGGTCTGGGTATTGCCATAGGACCACCTATTGGAAGTCTATTCTTTGCAGTAAGTAGTGTCCTTAATCCTTATCTATAAAATGACGTGAACTATTCATTTGATTTGATTTTAGATTATACAGACAAACACTTCAGGAAGGGCAGGGGATCTGAAATCGTCTATCGTACTCAAATCATTATATGCGAAATCCTGAAAACACAACTGCTATTAATCACTTGTAAAAGATCACAAACACACACACACACACACAGACACACCCACACACCCACGTGTATATATTTTAATTTGAATTTTTCCGCATAACCTCTCGGGTGATACGACTAGGCTATTAATTAAAGGGACATATGTCAAGTGTTTTCTAATTCCGTTTTAAATAAATTTATAGTGTGCTCTCTCTTTCCTCATCAAAACAGACCGGAGGCTATGAACTCCCATTTATTGTGATTGGTTCCATGGGAATTGCTGTAATGGCAGCTAACATATTCATCATTCCAAATGTATGTAAGTAAAGTCACAAACTAGTCACGAAATTCTTCTCATGGCCAATTCTAAAGAACAAGCTTTATTTTACGAACTATTTGGGCTCCTGGTGTGCATGTCATGACACAAAATGATAACTGATTAACTGATTCTCACTGACAAATGTTATAAGCTATGAAATGCTAGCATCTGATTGGCTGAGAGCAAATTTGTCAGATAAAACATCCGACAATTCCTCTGATGAAATGCCCCCCTGATGAAAACTGTCAGTAGACGGGCTTTTTCCTATCGCTGTCAAGTTGTACAGTCTGTGTCAAATAAAATGGTACAAGTGGAAAACATTTTGTTATAGTATGAAGATTAATCACGGCCTGCTATTGTTTGGTATTTTCATAAGGCAGGATGATCAGACTTTCACCTGCAATTTTTTTCATCACATTTGGTGTTTTTCGCACGCCGTCCCATGTCTTTGTTCCTCGTCGCACAAAATTTAGCATAACTTTTCTTTTACGAAAGCAAATTATACAGAACAAAGCGCATAAGCAGGGAAAATATTTTGGCTTTATTTTGATACTACATACACACATTATTTGAAAATATTTCACACCTAAATATTTTTTTCCGACTGTACCATTTTTTTTTTTTTACACAGACTGTGGTCACGAAATTCTTCTCTTGGCCAATTAAAAAAAAAAAAAGCTTTATTTTACGAACTATTTGGGCTCCTAGTGAGCATTTCATGAAACAAATGATAACTGAATAACTAATTTTAACTGACAACTGAGAGCAAATTTGTCAGATAAAACATCCTACAAGTCCTTTGATGAAATGCCCCCCCCCTGATGAAAACTGACAGTAGACGGGCTTTTTCCTATCGTTGTCCAACAACAAATAGAATCAGTGCTAAAATGCCCGCCCCCCCCCCCCACCCCTACTCAGGCGGTCATCCATACACTATGCTCGTTCCCGATTTATACGGAAAGGGGTATATATGGGGCTCAGGGGCTCAGGCCCTCGATCACAACCGGCGATAGAGAGAATCGGTCGCCGTTCTCTCAGCAGTGCCCCTATACGACCCAGAAGGGTTATGGGCGCAGTATGCAGTAAGTAGGTAGGGGGGAAATCCAAGAGAAATTATTGAAATAGGGTTCTATAAGCACTGTTTTTTCCCCGACAGTTTTTAAATTAGGGGACAGTTTTCACTTTTTCGAAGACAAATCGTGAAATAGGGTCCAGAGGGTGGTCCAAAAGCTTGTTTGAAAGGGTTAATTTTGCTAGCGCTCCCTTCCAAAACCTGTAATCGAGGGCAACTTTAATGCAGCGTCCCTTCAAAAATCCTGTAATTGGGGGTAATTTTGACACGGCTTCCCCTACCAAAAGGGGGTATCTCTAAGAATCCGGAACAAGCATACGTGTATGGTTGACCCCCTGAGTGGGGACGGGGCGGATTAAAATATTCTTGAACAAAAACTGATATTCGACATTATACTTAGTTTTCCTTTTGGATGTAAAGTGTTGTATTTAACGTGTGGTGAGGAATAACACTGATGTAGTTATTTTGTTCATATGTTTGTTTGTATGGTTACCATGCAGCATCGGATGATGAAGAAAGTGAAGCTGGATCATTATTACCAGTCCTGAAGATACCAGCCGTGTGTATAGCGCTTATTTGTAACACTTGGAGTTTTGCTGCATTAGGTTTTGCAGATGCAAACCTAGCTCTGTTTTTAACATCTGTAAGTAAGCCATTTTAACGTGTAAATATTATGTTTTCATAATTTTTTAAATTCAAATAAATCTTTCCATATGAATTTAAAAAACAATCCAAATTGCAACGTTATAGATTTTATGTCGTATGTTGTTTGTTTGTTTTTTTAACTTTTATTTTTTTTCCTCACAATTTTCTAAGTCCACCACGCCTATGAAACTTGTCACAATTCGGCCTAACGGTTACGATGATGAAGATTAATAAAACCAATTCAATTCAATTAGATGTAAAAAAAATAAAAAAAATATATGGGCAATTCCATAGGTTGGTGGACATGAGATTAAAAATTCAAATTCAATATTTTTTTGAATTTTTAAATACTTTTAGTCCTTCATACATGATAGTTTCAGGAACAAAAAATTAAAAGTTTATTTTCATATACTTTGGAAAAAAAATGGTCGAAAGTTGTGTCTTCCATTCTGTACCAAAATACAAGAAAAATAGTAAAAAATGAAATATGCCTTATTACCATTTTGTTATTGCAACATCATACCACTTTATATATTTCTGAAGTTTAGAAGAGTCAAATTACTTAAAATACACAACAGCTTTTCAAGAAAATTTGTAGTACTCATTCAAAAAGAAATATTGTAAACCGCTCAGGTGATGTAACGTGAGTAACCAAAAAAACTGACTTTGTTTTCTGAGAGAAAAATTCTTCACAGTTAATTGGTGGGACTTTAAATTCACTTCCTTCAAACAATATTTGACACGGTGATGACTATCAAAATCATAAAAAAAATACCCATCTTAATAAATATGATAAAGAAAAACTGTAACGTGAGTAACCGTGTAACGTGAGTAACCAACGTGAGTAACCAGTAAAAATTATGAAGTTAGGTAACATTTTCTGTGGGATGTCAAGTTTTAAGTCTCATGGTGAGTTGTGAAGTTATTTTTTGTACGAGTTTTTTTTCGAAATTTGAGGACATTTTGGACGTTTCAAGATGAAATTATCATCGAAAAAATCATAATTTTCAAAAAATATATGAATTATTAATATTTTCAATATTCAACATATTTAGTTATCTCAATTATGATCTTATCTTGTAGGAATGATATAATAGGAACCTAAAATAAACTTTTGTTTTATCTCATTTAGTTTTAATATTTGCGTCATAAGCCATGAATTTCAAAATGTCCGCGTAGTCCGAATGTGCATATTTAGCGGTATTTTGCCACATTTTGCCATTTTTAGCCGATTTTTGTATTAAAATCTCACATAATCTCCCAATTTCAAATTTTATATTGTTTATACTTCAAATTAAAATATGTTCATCATTTCATCATAGTTTGGGTGCCAGCCTAATTAGTCCTCAATTAAAGAAAACTGGAAATTGGCCCTTTCTGCCCTTAGCAGTGTACGCGGTTAAAGTTGATTACAGTTATAACCACTTGTGCATCAAAAAGCAGGAGATGGTAAAAGAAGAAAGCCATCCTACACACATTATTGAATTTTAGTGACTTTTAATGTTGTTGACCATACATGGACAAAATGTAACGTAGTAACCGTAACGTGAGTAACCACTTCATCTGCACCCCTAGTAAAAACATGTGTTCTTATATTTTTTAATTATATAACAAATTTTGTCTCCTAATATACTTCTTTGAAATGGATATAATCAACTCCATAAAAAGCCTTGTATGAGGACACTTTTCACTGATGTCGACTTTTCATTTTATGCATGTCCAAATCATGTTACTGAGTAACCACACTTTTAAAGATTTGCCAGGACATAATAACATTTCTCAAGTTTTGTTTTATACAGGATTAGTCAGAACTGTGCTACTTTGTTGTATAAAAAGATGTTT
>CALNVZ010000972.1:52532-62592 GCA_940671915.1 Paracentrotus lividus
ACTTCCTATCAATAATAATGGAGTTACAGCTCCAAGTATGAGTCAAGGTGTCTCCAAATGTAACGTGAGTAACCGTGGAATAGCCCATTATATATATATGTATTGTGAGGTGCGTAATGATGCTATGTACGAAAATTATACTTCAGGGTTTCGCCTTTTCTTGTTAATTCTCTAACAGTATAGAGGACTCAGCTCTACAACCACAACGCTTTTAATTCCAAGTAATGATTTAACAACATCCCCCCCCCCTTTGCATTTCTGAGCAGCCTCCACTTCTTGTAAAGGAGTATCTGGTCGGAGTGATTTTTCTTTTATTCGGAGGAGGATATGGACTCTTTTCACCAATTTGCGGCTACATAGCTGACCTTAAGGTACATTACATTACATTACATTACAATAAACATTTTGTGCGCTAATTCCCTTAAGGCTCAGAGCGCTTACATAAAAAAAATTACTATTTGTCTTAACTACATTGCACATTAAGGGTATTATTAATTATTCATATTGCATAATAAAAAAAAAAAAAAATAATAACATACATAAATTGAAATCAATATGACAGAAAATTTATGTGAAGAGAATTTATATGAAGAGATGGGTTTTTATGTATTTTTAATAGCCATTTAGTAGGAAGCACGTCTTCTAAGCACGTCTTCTATTAGGGATGCTTGAAAAAGAACTCTCTAATTGTGGTGTTGTCGAGTGGATAAGTTGGCGGACTAACGATCACAAGGTACGCGGTTCGAATCCCGTCCAATGCAATAATGTCCTTTGGAAAGATATTAATCTACAATTTGCCTGACTTGACCCAAGTAAGGCAAATGGGTACCGGAAGGAAGAAATTCCTCGAATGCCTAAAGCGCCCGTCATTGAGGACGCTATGGCTTTAGCCGGGTAATAAAATTAGCTGCGCCCCTGAATAGTTTCTTAGATAGTCGGCGCATTATAAATGCTTAATAGGCCTATTATAGTAATACACTTATCAAAAGTACAGCATACTATATTCACTTTAAAACAGAGCATGCAGGGAGTGTAAAGGTGCCCTCACACTACGGCGTGTTGAGCTAACGTTTGACCAGCGTTCTTGGAATTTGGTGTGTACGCTCGAAAACGTTGCTACTCGTTAACAATACGCAATTAATCGTTGTCTGAACGCGAATGTACGCTGAGATAAATTCATAATTTATTACACGTTCACAGTTTTGAACGTTTTCTAGCGCGTAACAACGCACTTATCAATAGGTTCTGTATGCGCTGGGCATTAGCAGTGTGAACGTTATGCGCGTTGGATGTTCGTTCCCTTGTCGTTCTCCATTCGTTCCCTCGTCGTTCTCTGGTCGTCCAAACGCGTCTAATATATCTCGGGAAGTTTTTTTTTTTATTATGGTTTATTCCTATTCTTTTCATTTTTAATCAATATCTTTGAATGCATCGATTTTTTTTTCCTCCTCGAATAAATAAAAAAAAAAAAATAATATGATATTATATTCCTATTTATGTCGGAGAGAGGAGATTATGGATATCAATCCGACATTGTAATTCAATATAAATGTGGTCTCTTAATCTTTATTCATTTGGGAATAGTCTATATTATATGAGGATATATCATAATACTTTGAATCTGCGAGCGCCTTTCAGACGCCTCACTAAGCCTGCGTCAGTATTATTAACCATAAAAGCCCTCTATTAAACACGCAGTATGATCTACATGTAATAAAGACTGATACTGCTAAATGTAACAATTATTAGTATACTCTATCATCCACTAAATAGGTAACCATGCACGTAATAGCCGACAGCAGGTAATACTGGGACACCTGAAGCAAACATGTTCGTTGACGTCGACCGGTGACCGATTGACCGTGTGAGCACCATAATGTTGTTCATATGAACTGTATACGTAAAAATATATCGTCGTTGAGAGCATCTAATGCCCGAAATTCTCTAGAAAAATTGTCTGAAAACCAAAAAGTGTAGGAAACTTACGCATTTTTTTACCCTGATGTAAAATTGATATTTCACGAATGTGATGGTGAAAGAGTGTTTGAGGGGGTAACCTCCAATTGTTTTGATAAATTTAGTAAGCTATATATTCATTTTTGATCATACTAGACGTGTTCAGTCAATTTGTTTTTAGTGAAGGGGTGCAATGTTGCATTAATGCTTGCCTGACACAGCAACATTAGTACAGGCTAATATGGACTTCCAAATGGCGAAATGATTCCTTGGTACTTAGTATTGGATGAGGGCTCAATCTCTTTGCTACGATTTTTAAGGGTATATTCACAGTATATAATATATAATAACTTATTGTAGGCCTATATTGACTTGTATAATGAAAATAATATTAAAATAATATTAAAAAAAGAAATAATATACAAAATACACAATTATAGTCAAAGGTTTTACTGAAGGGTCTTATAATTTCAAATTATATCTTAAAGTTAATGATTTTCAACATTTTAAGCAAATTCCAGACATGGTAGAGTAGTTGTAGTTTTTAAAACGTACATTAAATACATGTCCCATATTACCTGCACATGCAGGTAATATGGGCACTTTGGTAATGACGTCAACATTTGAATATTGCAGACAGGGGGGTTGGTGATAATTGTTTTTCTTCACAATAAAAGTTAGAGCAGTAGTTATTGATTCATATAAGCAAAGATTAGACTGTGTGTCATTTCGTAATTTTATGCAAATTAGGCAAATGAGTTTAGGGGGTCCATATTACCTGCATGTACCCTATGTTTAGAAAGATTTTCGTCAAGTGGTATTTATATAATTTAAGAAACAAACCTTCATATTTTGGTTAAGAAGAAAAAATTATCATGATGTATCTAGGAATAGGTATAAACCAAAAGCCTTGGACCACGGGAAAGAATAAGGGAAACGGAAGAGAAACACAGATAGGGAGAACTGGGTAGACAAAAAGGAAAGAGAGGTAAAAAGAGAATGAAAAAACAGCAACAAGAAACAGACAGAAGAGAGAGAGACAGAGAGAGAAAGGTGAAGAGAGGAGAAAGAGATAACGAATGAATATAATATAATGGGAGAGAGACTGGAAGATGAAAATAGGAAAAAGAAACTAAAAACATTTTTGAGAAATTGAGATCTGAAACTCAAAAAAAGTTTTATAATAGACGCAAGGTCGTTTGCAAACATAACATTGTGCAATACATTCCCCCCCTTTTTTTTTTGGAGGGGGGGGGGGGGCTGGGAGGTTATGGGGAAGCTTTGTTTATCTCTAATTTATGGGCACAAAATTGTTTATTCATTGATTGTATTCATTGTATAGGCATGTTAAAAGTGTTGAACGGTCAATGCATTCTGATAACTGCATAAACAGTTTGTTTTCCTTTTTGTTCTGTTTTTCCCTATATGATCCTGAGGTGTTATACCCCCTCATAATTATGATTTTTTTTTTGAGCACTTAATTTATTTCAAATAAATTGATGGGCGAAAAAAAATCAGTTTGCGCTTTTTTAAAATCAAGATGAACCAAATAAATGGACGGGCTTGTTTCAAATTACACTGTTCGTCATAAAGGTGGAATATTTTTTTCTCGAGCATGAAATCGTTCACGAGAGTAGCTCATTGCTGGTAAAAAAAAAAAAATTATAATAACTTAAAAAAAATAAATAAATAAACGCTGATACAATGAAAAAAAATTAGCATGACCCGCCCCAACCCCCCAACTACCCCCCCCCCCAAAAAAATAATTATACAACAAACAACATCAACTAAATGAATAACATTATTCGTTTGTTGCATGGTGCCGCTCCACTGTAAGCGTGTTGAGGTAACGTGTGTCTAGCGTTCAACAGATTTTCACTGAAATTTACTATGTCCGAAAATACGCTCAAGAAACGCTGCATTTTCCCTGCCCAAATGGAATTTTTAATGAGCTCTAAACGACTGAGAAGCGAATAAATAGCGTCATGTGTAACGAATGGACTGCGCGTGCGTTAGCAGTCCACCTAAGCGATTGCCGCTAGCCGTTAGCACGACTGGGTAAGCGGGATCCCAACTTAGCGTAGCGTTTTTAAATCGTGTTGAGAAAACGTTAGGAACACGCCATAACAGTCGTGCGTTTTATGTTAAGTAGCATTGCCCGACGTTCGTGGAAATGTTAATTGGGCATTTTTTCGCGTAGTTTATGAGCGGCTGGACTGTCGTTTGAAAATGCGCTGGCAAACGTAGAAAAGGTTTGCTTTTCGTTGGTATACGCAAAGAAACGCCAGGAGAGAACGCTAGGAGGTCAATTTTCTTATTTTGAGCATGTTCATAAATTTTCTGACGTGTAAGCGTTCTTAATAAGACGCTTGAAAGCGCTGGGCAGTATCGGCTATCTTGATACGTTTTAGCGCTTTTGATGAACGTTCCCTTCATAGGTTCGAAGTGCGTCCAACGCAACTGCCAGAACTTTGTGGTTAATATGTTTCTTTTGACCAAGTATTCCTCACATGTCACCAAATATGGGGTCGTAATGTTTTTTTTATCCCTCAATATCCTTAATGTTCACCCAAAGTGGGGGGCGGCTTTGTGTATCGAATAAAATGATTAAGCTTTATTCTGTTTTGTGCTCAGTAGTTTTCCCTCCCTGTTTTAAGTGCTATATTTACATGTAAAGTAACTATTCGGTATACATGAAATTAGACATTTCGACTTGAAATACACATGTAATTGTTTTCTGTGAATACCAATGCGTATAGAAGCGTATCTAAAAACACTTTTAAATGTATAAAACATATAATTTTGGTAATTTCTTAATTTTATATCATTTTGGAGCAATTGATCTACAATAGAAAAAGAAGTTTTCAAAAGAACATCAGCAGAATAGACATGATGTTTCATTAAGCATTTTTATTTCGTTTGGATAATTATTATTTTTTATTATTGTATGGTTATTTTTTTTATTTAGTATTATTATTATTAATTATTACTATTGTTTATTTTTGATTATTTTTGCTCAAGCTTAAATTTCTTGAATTGTGTTTGTCCCCTATCACTCTCCGGGAACCTGACAGTGTGCGGATCTAACGGGGCGCAGAGAGATCGCCGCCAGCCTTTCTATGATTAAAAAAAAAAAAATGAATTGAAACTCTATATGTTAAAATTGGTAAAATTTTCGCTGCAACTTCTCTTTCCTCAAATTTTTGCGGGATGCACCACCTCGTATTTCAAAATCCTGGATCGCACTAACTGCTATGGTTTTTCATAACACGAAAAAAAAAAAAAATATGGCAGAAATAATAACAATTGATTGTTAAAGGTTTTTTTTTTTTTTCTCTCTTCTGTTTTAAGCCACTAACGGTAGATATTTTTAATTATTTATATTCTTTACCAGTCACGCTTTTTGAATTGCAACCCCTCAACTTAGAACAAAGAAACCAGTTTTTTTAAAAACCTACATTTAAGAACCAATAGCAACCCTGACACCGTATCAAAAGCGTTTCAATGGGATAGCCACCAAAGGGGGCTGTTGGTAAGCCAAAAAATGTTGCCAGAATGGGTTATTGTGGTGGAGTGAAGTACTTTTTCTAATTATTCAATACCGCGTCATGGTTTAGGAAAAATCCAATATACAAATATAAATAAATATATAATAACTCAAATATTTATGTGGCTGGATCAATGAAAAAATCCCTATCCTTTTTGAACGCAACATTGTAGTTACATAAATGTAATGTTTTCTATCTCAAAAAAAAAAAAAAAAAGCATCGCTATAACACCCTACATATTCGTCTAATATCATGAGCGAATGGAAAGATGAGGTGTAAGATGGTACCGTATGGCAGGTGGATCACCTATTGTGCCGGACAGCCTTCGTCTAGATTGAGCGGTTGACGCGCAACACTCTAGTAAAAGCATATTTTCATTCTAATCATAAGGACTGTCCGATCATAAAGAAGTGATTTTTTGTGTTGGGCTCGAGGACTATAGCGGACATGAGATTTGGATACTGAACTCTTGTCATTGATTTAATGATATTTGTGCCCGACAGCTCTTAATCGTTTTTTGACGCGCATAGGCATGATAATTCTTGGAGCATTCTAAACCTACGTACACTAATATTTTCTCGCCAATAAAGTTGTACCGGGATCCATTTTGTCATCTTTTCTCAATGGGTACTTTTGTTGCTCAACAACGCTCCCCCTAATCTAACCCCGGGACGCGACTGATGTCTGTTTATATTTTTGGTATTTTTCGATGTATAATCAATATTCTGGGGCTAGCTTAGTCTCTGTTTGGGAGGGAGTCTTCTGGAATATACGCAACAGTCACGCTCCCCCCTAATGACTATGGTTGTACGATGAACGAAATTATTCGGCACTTTAGCTACAAAAAAAAAAAAATGAGAACAGCGCTTGGCCTAAATTCAATCATTTCTCCTAAAGTCTGTTGTTTGGACTAAGCAGTGTATAAGGCATTAATTAATCTCTCTTCAAGTTATCTCTAGTGTTGGATCTGCAGCTATCGCTTGTTTTGGAGTACGATGGTTCTAACGATATCGCAAGAGTATTCTGTAGGAAATTTACTGCTATAGAATTTTTGACTGCTATATTAAAAAACGAAGTATAAAGAAAACGATATCGAGAATGAACCCAGCCTAGTTCAAAGATCACAATTTTCGCCCCTTACATCTCGGCTGAGGCCTCAGAAGTTCATTTTCGAAAAGATATTAAGGCTTTCGGGTAAGCGCATAGTATATTTCGTTAAGATTTGTCATTTAAAGAAAGTTATAACAATCTCTTCGATCTCTCATAGTAGTGTTTTCATGTGTTCAGAGCCTCAAATTTTGACCCCCCAGTTGAGTACCTGAATAAATTAGATTTAATTAACGAACAATAACAAATCTCACCTCAGACGTGTTTTTGGGTAGGACGAGGGGGCCTTGGTGGGTCGCGTGAAAAAAGGGCCCCAAAAATAAGAAAAATGCACGATAATGGCCATCTTCTGGGGGATGACAAACTTGAAAGAAAATCCCCGGGAAGGGGAGGGAGCGTCCAAGATATACCAAGGATCCCAGAAAGTGAAGCGTGACAAAACACATCAAGAAATTAATAACGGAGCAACATAATGTCGCTTGAGCCAGAAAAAAATATTCCACTATTATGACGAACAGTGTAATTTGAAACAAGCCCGTCCATTTATTTGGTTCATCTTGATTTTAAAAAAGCGCAAACTGATTTTTTTCCGCGCCATCAATTTATTTGAAAATAAATTAAGTGCTAAAAAAAAAAATCATAATTATGAGGGGTATAACACCTCAGGATCATATTAGGGAAAAACAGAACAAAAAGGAAAACAAACTGTATTGACTGCAGTTATCAGAATGCATTGACCGTTCAACACTTTTAACATGCCTATACAATGAATACAATCAATGAATAACAATTTTGTGGCCATAATTAGAGATAAAACAAAGCTTCCCCATAACCTCCAGCCCCCCCCCCCCCTCCAAAAAAAAAGGGGGGGAATGTATTGCACAATGTTATGGTTTGCAAACGACCTTGCGTCTATTAAAAACTTTTTTTTGAGTTTCAGATCTCAATTTCTCAAAAATGTTTTTAGTTTTCTTTTCCTATTTCATCTTCCAGTCTCTCTCCCATTATATATTATTTCATTCGTTATCTCTTCTCCTCTCTTCACCTTTTCTCCTCTGTCTCTCTCTCTTCTGTCTGTTTCTTGTTGCTGTTTTTTCATTCTCTTTTACCTCTCTTCCTTTTGTGTCTCTACCCAGTTCTCCCTATCTGTGTTTCCTCTCCGTTTCCCTTATTCTTTCCCGTGGTCCAAAGGCTTTTTGGTTTATACCTATTCCTAGATACATCATGATAATTTTTTCTCTTAACCAAAATATGAAGGTTTGTTTCTTAAATTATATAAATACCACTTGACGAAAATCTTTCTAAACATAGGGTACATGCAGGTAATATGGACCCCCTAAACTCCATTTGCCTAATTTGCATAAAATTAGACGAATGCACACAGTCTAATCTTGCTTATATGAATCAATATAACTATGTTCTAAACTTTTATTGTGAAGAAAAACAATTATCACCAACCCCCTGTCTGCAATATTCAAATGTTGACGTCATTACAAAGTGCCCATATTACCTGCATGTGCATGGTAATATGGGACATGTATTTAATGTACGTTTTAAAAACTAAAAACTACTCTACCATGTCTGGAATTTGCTTAAAATGTTGAAAATCATTAACTTTAAGATATAATTTGAAAATTATAAGACCCTTCAGTAAACCTTTTGACTATAATTGTGTATTTTGTATATTATCTTTTTTTAATATTATTTAATATTATTTTCCATAATACATGTCAATATAGGCCTACAATAAGTTATTTATATAATTATATACTGTGAATATACCCTTAAAAATCGTAAGCAAAGGAGATTGATGCCTCTTCCAATACTAAGTACCTAGAATCTTTCCGCCATTTTGATGTCCCGCATATTAGCCTGTACTAATGTTGCTGTGTCAGGCAAGCATTTAATGCAACATTGCACCCCTTCACTAAACAAATTTGACTGACACGCTAGTATGATCAAAATGAAACTATATAGCTTACTAAATTTACAAAACAATTGAGGTTACCCCTCAAACACTCTTTCACCATCATTTCTGTAAAAATATCAATTTTACATCAGGGTAAAAAAATGCCGTAAGTTTTACCTACCTTTTTGGTTTTCAGCAATTTCTCAGAGGAAATTCGGCATTAGATGCTCTCACGACGATATATTTTACGTATACAGTTCATATGAACAACATTATGGTGCTCACACCGGTCATCGGTCACCGGTCGACGGTCACGACATGATTTGCTTAGGTGTCCCCATATTACCTGCTGTCTCCCTATATTACCTGGATGTTACCTTATTTCATGGATGAGAGTATTACTAATAATAGTTACATTAACGTATCACTTTTATACATTTATCACTCGGTGTTTATAAGGGCTTTTAATGTAAACTAACTACTGACCAGGCTTAGTGAGGCGACTCTGAAAGGCGGCTCGCAGCATTCAAGTATTATTGATAATATACCATCATATAATATAGCTAATTCCAAATGAAATAAGATTAAGAGACCACATTTATATTGAATTAACATGTGTCGATTTGATTATCCCATAATCTCTTCTCCGACATAATAGGAATAATAATATTCATTATTATTTTTTTTTTATTATTCGAGGAAAAAAAAATCGATGCATTCAAAGATATTGATTAAAATGAAAAGAAATAGGAATAAACCATAATAAAAAAAAAAACTTCCCGAGATATATTAGACGCGTTTGGACGACCAGAGAAGCGACGAGGAAACGAATGGAGAACGACAAGGGAACGAACATCAACGCGCATAACGTTCACACTGCAATGCCCAGCGCATACAGAACCTATTGATAAGTGCGTTGTTACGCGCTAGAAACGTTCAAACTCTGTGAACGTGTAATAAATTATGAATTTATCTCAGCGTACATTCGCGTTCACAGAACGATTATTTGCGTATTGTTAACGAGTAGCAACGTTTTCGAGCGTACACACCAAATTCTCCAAAACGCGGGTCAAACGTTAGCTCACACGCGCCGTAGTGTGAGGGCACCTTTACACTCCTTGCATGCCTGTTTATAAAGTGAATAGAGGTATCTGTACTTTTGATAAGTCGTGTATTACTATAATAGGCCTATTAAGCATTTATAATGCGCCGACTACCTAAGAAACTATTCAGGGGCGCAGCTTATTTTATTACCCCGGCTAAAGCCATAGCGTCCTCAATGACGGGCGCTTTAGGCATTCGAGGAATTTCTTCCTTCCGGTACCCATTTGCCTTACTTGGGTCAAGTCAGGCGAAATTGTAGATTAATATCTTTCCAAAGGACATATTTGCATTGGACGGATTCGAGACCGCGAACTTGTGATCGTTAGTCGCCAACTTATCACTCGACAACACCACAATTAGAGAGTTCTTCTCTTCAAGGCATCCTAATAGAAGACGTGCTAGAAGACGTGCTTCCTAACTTAAATGGCTATTAAAA
>CALNVZ010000972.1:62617-95417 GCA_940671915.1 Paracentrotus lividus
GATAATCCATAGTTGACTGCTGATGAAATTAAATAATATATAGTTATAAAGTTCAGGCGTCCAATTAACTCATAACGAAAGAGTATGCAAGCATTAACGCGTGGGGAAAATTTTCAGCAGATCAAATTTTATGGAAGACCACACTAGACTTATAATCAAAAGAAAAAAAAATTATCCCTTCACTGATCTAAACTTGTAGCCCCAAATTTGTGCCATTAAATCTACAGTATTGATAAAAAAAAAACCTCACTTATTTTCCAAAACTCTCAAAAAGTTTGATTTTCGTTAGAATAATTTTAATTGCCTTATAAACGAAATTAAATAAAGATCCAATATGCGCTTATATCAACTCAAGTAAATGAAAAAAAAAAAAACAGCATACCGCTGCCGGCAGCATGCGAAAGATGTTTCTCGCTAAATGGTCAAGTTTTAATACTGTTTTTAGCCTAGCTAGGCGCCACACGGCGTGGTTTCCTGCAATCCAAATTATACTAGCATGACTAGAGGAAGTTATAACTGTGATGTATTAGCCAAAGATTGATACTTTGACTGCACATGCACCTATCACAGTTTAGCTTCCAATGAGCTGCAAAAGGCGGTTAATTCTTGAAGGTTTCTAGGTCATGTCGTTTGGATGGCTTGTAACTTTATCTTGATACCTTATGCTCATTCTTTATCTAACTCCTTGTGAGAGAAAAGAATGGTATTTGGCTTCTTTGTTATTTTGTATTTATATACATAATAGTGATAATTAAAGAGTATCCCCTTACCCGATCATAAACACGGAACATCTTACTTTGTAAAGGAGGAAAGGACTTGGTCCAAGAAACACGAGACGAAACGGTACTGAGGGAAGCACCCACGGCCATCAACTTGCATACGAGTACTTTGGCTGTGTAAAAAAAAAAAATTATAATACTTAAAAAAAATAAATAAATAAACCTGATACAATGAAAAAAAAATTACATGACCCCCCCAACCCCCCAACTCCCCCCCCCCCCAAAAAAATAATTATAACAACAACAACATCAACAAAATGAATAACATATTCGTTGTTCATGGTGCCCTCACACTTAGAGCGTGTTGAGGTAACGTGTGTCTAGCGTCACGATTTTCACTCGAAATTTGACTATGTCCAAAATACGCTCAAGAACGCTCCATTTTCCCTGCCCAAAATGGAATTTTTAATGAGCTCTAAACGACTGAGAAGCGAATAAATAGCGTCAGTGTTAACGATGACTGCGCGTGCTTAGCGTCCACCTAACGATTGCCTAGCGTTAGCAACGACTGGAACAGCGATGCCCAACTATGCCTAGCGCTTTTTAAACGTGTTAAAGAACGTTAGGAAACGCCCAAACACGTGCGTTTTGAGTAACGATTGCCCGACGTTCGTGGAATGTTAATTGCATTTTCGCGTAAGTTTTATGAGCGTGGACTGTCGTTTGAAAATCGCCTAGGCAAACGTAGGAAAGCGTTTGCTTTTCGCTTGGTATACGCCAAAGAAACGCCCAGAGGAAAAGCTGAGGTCAATTTTTTATTTTGAACATGTTCAAAATTTTCTGCGTGTAACAGCGTTCTTATAAAGACGCCTGGTGAAAGCCGCTGGGCAGATCGCTACTTGATGTTTGCGCTTTTGTGAAACGTCCTTCATAGTTCGAAGTGCGTCCAACCAACGCAGAACTTTGTTTATATGTTTTTTTGACTCAATTCCTCACATGTCACCAAATGGGGGCGTATGTTTTTTTTACCTCGAATATCCTTATGTCACCAAAGGGGGCGCTTTGTGTTATCGAATAAAATGATTAAAGCTTATTCTGTTTTGTGCTCAGTAGTTTTCCCCCCTGTTTAAGTGCTATATTTACATGTAAAGTAACTATCGGTATAATGAAAATAGAACATTTTCGACTTGAAATACACATGTAATTGTTTTCTGTGAATACCAACGCTATGACGCTATCTAAACACTTTTAAATGTTAACAAAAATTGGTATTTCTATATTTATATATCATTTTGGGAGCAATTTATTACTAAAAAAAAGAAGTTTCAAAAGAACACCAGCAGAATTTAACACTGTTGTTCATTAAGCTGGATATTATTATTTTTTATTATTGTTATTTTTTTATTTATGGTATTATTATTATTATTATTACTATTGTTTATTTGATTATTTTTGCTCCAGCTTAAATTTCTTGAATGTGTTTTGTCCCCTATCACTCTCCGGGAACCTGACAGTGGCGGATCTAAACGGGCGCAGGAGACCCGCACACCTTTCTATGATTAAAAAAAAAAAAATGATTGACTCTATATGTTAAAATTGGTAAAATTTCGGCTGCACCTTCTTTTCCTCAAATTTTCTGGGATGCACCACTCGTATTTCAAAATCCTGGATCACTAACTGCTATGGTTATTTCATACACGAAAAAAAAAAAAATTGCAGAAATAAATAACAATTGATTGTTAAAGGTTTTTTTTTTTTCTCTCTCTGTTTTAACCATAACGGTAGATATTTATTATTTATATTCTTTACCAGTCACGCTTTTTAATTCAACCCCTCACTTAAGACAAGAAACATTTTTTTAAAACCTACATTTAAGTACCAATAGCAACCGACACCTCAAAAGCGTTTCATGGGATAGCACCAAGGGGGCTTTGGTAAGCCAAAAATGTTGCCAGAATGGTTATTGTGGTGGATGAAGTACTTTTTCTAATTATTCAATACACCGTCATGGTTTAGGAAAAATCCAATATAAACAAATAATAAATAAATAAATAATAAACATCAAAATTATTTATGTGGCTGGATCAATGAAAAAATCCACCTTTTTGACCAACATTGTAGTTAAAAATGTAATGTTTTCTATCTCAAAAAAAAAAAAAAAAACATCCTATAACACCCTAATATTGCTATTGAGCTGCAAGATGTAGATGGTAAAGATTTATGGCCAGGGACATATTGGCCGAACACCCTTCGTCTTGATTAGGGTTGAGAAATTAGAAAAAGCATATTTCATCTACAGGCTGTCCGTCATAAAGGTGGATTTTTTTTTGGCCGCTATAGCCCGACATGATTGTTGATCTGACTTTAATTTCTTGAATATGTTTGTCCCGTTGCTTTTACTTTTTGGGACGCGCTGGCATATATCTTGGACATTCTCCCAAACCCTTTACGTGGACCTTTTTTCTCACAAAAAGTTTTGTCACCCCCGTGATGCCCATTTTTGTCATCTTTTTCTCAATTTGGGGCCTCTTTTTGTTTTCCGCGGCCAATCAAGCCCCCCCCCCTAAGTCCTACCCCCGGGAAACGCGACTGTTTATTTAAGGTGTTACTGTTTTATATTTTGTTTCTTTAAGTTAAATACTATATTTCTGGGGACAGGCTTAGTCTCTGTTTAGCGGGAGCGGGTTGAAGTAAAAAACGAGATTGTGAAAATTCCGAATATTTATTCGGCATCTTTGATGCCATTAAAAAAAAAAAAAAAAAAAATGAAAAACCACGCTTTAGCCCCTTAAATATCATCATTTTCTCCCTTAAATTTTGCTTTAGCCCTTGATAACACGGCTGTAAATAAGTCATTAATTGATAATATTTCATTTTGATTTATGTTTTGGTTGAGATGTTACAAATACAATTTAGGAAGATAGAAATTTTCGCATAGTGTTAAAAATGAATACAAGGAATGTTGAACCCCAATCAAAATAAATTTTGACGCCCCCCCCCCTAACAAAAGATTTAAGCTGGTAAGCCATAAATCTAGATTTTAATTTAAAGAACAATAACAAATCTCCACCTCAGACGTGTTTCCACTTGCGGGCGTAGGACGAGGGGCCTTGGTGGGTCGCGTGACAAAAAAGGGCCCCAAAAATAAGAAAAATGACGATAATGGCCATTCTTCTGGGCGGATGACAAACTTTGAAGAAAAATCCCCGGGAACGGGCGAGGGAGCGTCCAAGATATACCAAGGATGCCAGAAAGGTGAAGCTGGTGACAAACACAATCAGAAATTAATAAGGAGGCATACATAATGTCGCTTGCAGCCAATCATGATGGCCGTGGGTGCTTCCCTCAGTACCGTTTCGCTCGTGTTTCTTGGACCAAGTCCTTTCCTTCCTTTACAAAGGTAAGATGTTCCGTGTTTTATGATCGGGTAAGGGGATACTCTTTAATTATCATATTATGTATATAAATACAAAATAACAAAGAAGCCAAATACCATTCTTTTCTCTCACAAGGAGTTAGATAAAGAATGAGCATAAGGTATCAAGATAAAGTTAAACAAGCCATCCAAACGACATGACCTAGAAACCTTCAAGAATTAACCCCTTTTGCAGCTCATTTGGAAGCTAAACTGTGATAGGTGCATGTGCAGTCAAAGTATCAAACTTTGGCTAATACATCACAGTTATAACTTCCTCTAGTCATGCTAGTATAATTTGGATTGCAGGAACACGCCGTGTGCGCCTAGCTAGCTAAACAGTTATTAAAAACTTGACCATTTCACGGAGAACATCTTCGCATGTGCCAGCGGTATCGTGTTTATTTTTTTTTTTTCATTTACTTGAGTTGATATAAGGCATATTGGATCTTTATTTAATTTCGTTATACAATAAATTATTCTAAACGAAATCAAACTTTTTGAGAGTTTTGGAAAATAAGTAAGGTTTTTTTTTTATCAATCTAGATTTAATGGCACAAATTTGGCAACAAGTTTAGATCAGTGAAGGGATAATTTTTTTTTCTTTTGGATTATAAGGTCTAGTGTGTGTTCCATAAAATTTGATCTTGTGAAAATTTCCCCACCGTAAATCTTGCATACTTTTCGTATGAGTTAATTGGACCCTGAACTTATAACTATAATTATTTAATTTCATTCACAGTCAACTATGGATCATCATCGTTGTTCTGTTACTATTTGGTGCCGGTTTAGCTTTGAGTACAGTCGTATCGTTCTTGGATATGTTAACGAGTGCTAAGTAAGTATTAACCATATTCTATGGTCAATCATGCACTATCACATGTATATGCCTTGTTCTATCATACACTAGGGTAGATGTAGGGAAAACCGGACAGTAGGGAATATCGGACGGTCACATGTCCAGCCTAGCTGCCACCATAAAGAATCAACTGAGTTTGAAATACGGCATCATTGGTCAGGTGTCTGTTCTAGAAGGTTGAATGCTGATTCGACAACAACAAGTGAGAATTCCGAGAAACTACCACAATCTGTCAGGTAGGACAATTTGCAGCCTGAAAAATGGCCTGATGTAAAAATTGACGTTTTATGAGAATGTGAGGTATAAAAATAGAATGGGGCATGACCTCTATTTCATGCATTATGGACATGTGATGGAGGGTGGCCCAAACGTGTATGGAGTGTTGCACTGTACAAAGCCTGTTGTATTGGAGGTGCCAGTGTGTTGAAAAAATGCTAGTCAGTTCATTTTGTTTGTGTAGGGAATACCGGACACCACATGGACGGTTGTTTGTTTTACTTCGGCGTTGAGTACGCTAAGCATGAATCAAATAGTAAGTTGCATATATAATGTATTATATTTATTATAAATTGTTTGACAATTTTGAAAATGTCTATTTCTCTTATTATTATGTGATATGTCATGATCTACATGAGGTATAAAGTTATTCTGAGTGTTTTGAAATTTTGTAGGTAAAATGCATATAACTCTTCTAAAAATGAATAATGTTATAAAAAACAATACAAACATGTTAAGTTGATGGTTTACATTCAAATCAGTGCTCCAGACAGATCTTTATACAAAAAAAGGGTAAAAAACATACTGTCCGGTATTTCCTACACTGTAGGGAATGCCGGACAATTACGATGACGTTCATTATTTGCTTTAAACTGCCTCAACAAATATTGATATTACCTCAATTTTTTTGGAAATAAAGTGAATGATGTAGCTAAGCAATGAGACCCTTTTTCTTTTGTGATTTTATTGTTTTCATGTGCTAATTAAGCAAATGAGCTTAAGTGGCCGGTATTCCCTACATCTACCCTATATACCTCATTTCAATCTTTTCTGATCCTGTTTACTGATAACAAATTAGCACAATACATGTGAATTGTGAATTTGCCATTTTAATATGATAATGCACAATTACATCATTATTTGCTTGGCTGCCGACCACCCAATATTACGTGTTTGGCGTTTATACACTGTGTGCCGACCATGTAATATTATGTGCTCATGCTAGTGTCCGAGCTTTGTCTGCTTTGAAGCGCCAGCGCGGCGCCACGCTGCACAGTGGGCCATAATGAACTCAAAGTGCGACAAAAATAATTCCTCACCGAAGACGAATAATTAAATTCTTAAGAGAAGTCTATCTATGGTTTTTGGACCCGTGGAATTTGATGAGAACAATTTCAAATCTTTCTGACGTCATTAAAATGCTCTTTTCTGATTGGACAAGACAAATATCAATAGTAACACATATATAAGTCCTATTAATCGAAGTAAAATGAATTTGGCTAAGTCCTATTAATCAAAGTAAAATGAATATGGCTATAGCCAAATTCATTTTACTTCGATTAATAGGACTTATAGGGGGTTTTCACACATGAGTATTTCAGAATGTCTATAACGTCATTAAAATACCGATTTCTGATTGGTTAGAGTGGATTTCTTTTGTAAAACTGACATAACTTATATTACTTTTATAAGTGAGGGGTATATGGGGTTTATAGACCACGGGAACGTTGTTAAAGAGCATTTTCTAAATTATTTGACGCCCTTAACATTCTGTTTTCTGACTGGAAAAGGAAAAAATGCTTTTATAGAGGGATTTATATATTATTTGGAACTATATTCGGGCTTTATAGACTTGGGAAACGCAAGGGGAGTCTTTAAAAAAAAAAAAATACGGTTAGGCTGATGAGACAGTAGGCCTATTCATCAAGTAAATAGAAAAACATTCTGATTTTGGCTGTTTGTTCTTGATTATTATGGAACAGTTATTGTAATTTCTATATCGAGTCGTTCTGTAAGTGAACTTATTGTATTGTAATGTATTTTATTTTCCAAATCGCAACAATAAAAAATACAATTATCATATAAACAAATAATTGACAATTTCAAAAAAGCACAAATGGCGTGATGACCCATTTAGCTTTGTCGATATAACAATATCGATCTTCCATGGGGTCCAGAAAATACAAAAATTCGACAGACAAAATAAAAATGATATCAAACTAATATAAAACTAAAAGAAGGTATAATAATAAAGACATATTTAAAATGTGTTAAAAGTCTTACTCCTGACTCGTGTAGCATAACATGTATGTGAATTCGAGTCGTAATTTAAGAATGATCGTTATGAAATATATATATTACTTAAAATGATTGTTTGGAAACAAACGATAATAACTGAATAACCCATTATGACATTATGACATTAAGATCAATTCAGATGGTCATGAAATTGATAGCCGGGGGGGGGGGGGGGGGGTAACAGGTCTAAAGACTACATATCATCCTCATAAACACACATGATATCTCATGAAAATCATTCCATTTCAATTGAAATATTTACGCCACTTGTGTGTGTACAAGTGCGCATTATCGCTTTGTGCAGATTTTGACGATAGACCAGGCTAACATGCGGATGGAAAATCGCTTATATCTCCGAAGGTTGCAGGAGGTTGCAGCTAAATTTGGTATTGATGTAAAGCTTAAACTATAACAAAGACCGCTATGGTACTTTGAACGCGGAAATCGGCGGTAATCGTGAAATGTACGCATATGCAAGGAAAAATGCAATTTCCCCCCATTATTTAGCGGTTTCGTCCAAAAATTACTCCGAATGGATTAAACTTTTGTCTTTAATTTTTTTGGGCACTTAAAACGATCATTCTTAATCAAGCAAATTTAATCTAAAATATAATGGACCACCAATTTAGCGAAAATTCCCAAATAACGAAAACTTGTCATTTACACATGGTGTACCACAAACAAGTCATTTTCTGGTCATTTCAAAGAAAAAATAACCAACTAAAAATCAATTTCATGATGAAATATTTTATGGAGATGTTCTAGAGGTTGCTATCTTTGCTGAGAATATTAAAAAAACAAAAAAGATGAGGTGACCAAAAACCACTTTTGGCGCACTTTTGCCAACACCTGGCCCGCGCTGTGCAATTGCCACCATACAGCAGTCAAGTGGTTAACGTGCAAAAGTTTGTTTGGTGTTTGCAAAATCTATAGCGGCTTGGGTTGATGAATAATTATTTTTTAAAAACAAATTTTGGGGTGTGCACCCTGTTTATCTGGAATTACATTCTAACTGCTTACTTACTTCGCCCCTAACCCTCCTGGGTAGTAGGGGCACTGCTTGAGAGAACGATGTACCATATTCCTTCATTTATCCCTGTTGTTGGCGAGGACCTGCATCGCTTTGGACAAAAAATTGATTAGTCCACTCTGAAATGTTATCAGTCCATCATTCCTTTGTCTTCCTCTTCTCCTCTTCCCCTGAATAGTTCCTAGTAGGATGGTTTTGCAGAGGCCTCTTGATCTTGTTACATGGCCATACCATTTAAACTTCCCCTTCTTTAAAATATACAGCAGATAAATTTTGTAGTCTTTCATGTGACGAAGAACTGCAAAGATCTGATGTTTAATATAAACATGATAAAGAAAGCGTGCCTAGTATTAGTTGGCAATATCAAAATATGAGTGTTTCTCTCCCTCTCTCTCTCTCCAAATCTTCAGATGGTATGGACTCCCCGATAACTTGGCAACGCAGTCCATCGTATCTGGATTATATGTTATGTCTTATTCATTTGGGTAAAGCATCACAATATCATACCATATTCATTTATGTAAAGTGCTAAAATATTATTGCATAGTTATGCATTTATATATTAACGTGTCATTATGTCCTACTCATTTCTGTAACGTGTCATTTGTATAATGTATATTTTTTTTGACGTATCACAGTAATGACATGCACAGTTGGATAACATATATCTTGGTCTATTCATTAGGGTAGCATATCACATTATGATATGCCATCCTCATTTGGATAGCGTGTCAAAGTACTATGTTCTATCCATTTATTGCCTATGAATTCGGATATCATATCATAGTATTATGCCCTTTGCATTTCTATAATATGTCACTTTGTCCTACTCACTTGGGTAACGTGTCCCAGTATTATGCCCTACTCATTTGTGTTACGAGTCACAATATTATGTCCTGCTCATTTGTGTTACGAGTCACAGTATTATGCCCTTCTCATTTGTGTTACGAGTCACAGTATTATGCCCTACTCATTTGTGTTACGATTCACGGTATTATTCCCTACTCATTTGTGTTACGAGTCACAGTATTATTCCCTACTCATTTGTGTTACGAGTCACAGTATTATGCCCTATTCATTTGTGTTACGAGTCACAGTATTATGCCCTACACATTTGTGCTACGAGTCATAGTATTGTGTCCTGCTCATTTGTGTTACGAGTCACAGTGTTATGCCCTACTCATTTGTGTTACGAGTCACAGTATTATACCCTATTTGGATAGCGTATTACAGTAATATTGCCTACACAGTTGGATAACGTATGATATCACTGTTTATTAGGGTGACTGATCACAGTATCATGTCTAATTTATTAAGGTAACATAACTATCTTTGTATTATGACCTGTGTTTGATGGGTGATTATTTCATAAAAGATCATTCCGTACCAAAATTTCTTTCAGGAATTTCATAGGACCGATAGGTGGTGGCGCCCTTGTCACCCAGTTTGGATTTGAGTGGACGGCGACCTTTTTTGCTGGCGGGGGTTTCCTCATCGTTCTCTTGATGTTCTTGTTCAGTTTGTGGGAGTTCCAATGTGGAAAGGGGTGAGAATACCTTTTCCCTTTTAATTCATTAATTAGTATAGCTGCAGCTAAATACAACTGTCAAAAAGTATTTATATAACATTTATCATTATAATATATTATCATTATAACTAACTTTATTCGTTACAGCTCACGATGGCGGTCTCCCGCGCTTTACTCGATCTTTCTTCTTTTTTTTTTTTTTTTTTTTTTTTTTTTTTTTTTTTTTTTTTTTTTTTTTTTTTTTTTTTTTTTTTTTTTTTTTTTTTTTTTTTTTTTTTTTTTTTTTGTTTGAGTGAATATATACATAAATACATATACAATGTAAACGCCTAATTAAGTATGGTTCGTACTATTGTATAATATTATTGTAAGCAACTTGTTTGTCATTACATTGTTTAGTAAAAAGTTTCTCTCCTTTTATTTCGATTTTTGTTTTTTGTAAAATTTTCCATGGAAATGTTTTAATTTGTTAAATCGCAGAAATAAAAGCACTTCAATCAATCGAATAATAATAATAATAAAATATCTGCTTTCTTCCCCTTTTATTAACAGAAGAAGGATACCAAACCATATGAAAGAAACTAGTCGCCGTCTTTCTGTATCGTATGAAAGCAGTCTATGCTGACTTCTAGTCTTCTGAGCCAGGTTTATATTCATTTTGGTATAGTGGTCATAGTGGCTCCAATTTCACCGGGAGTGGTTTATAATTTGCTGACCTCAACCCTTTTAAAAAGCAATGGAAATACATGTCTTGAAGCTAAATTTCAAGACCACAGCAAAACAATTTGTCCCACGTACCCGGACAGCTCCGGCAGGGGCCGCGGAGCCCCGCTTTTGTCAGAAAACGTGTACAAAAAAAAAAAAAAAAAAAAATGGAGGGGGGGGGGGAATGGCCATATACTTATGATTTTTTAGCTTGTTCAGCACCCCCCCCCCCCACCTTGCAGCTTTGCCCCCTCCTCTTTCAAAAACGCTCCGCAGCCCCTGTTCGGGCATTCTCGGGCTCAGATTAAATGACTGGGGCGAATGATGGAACGATAGGTGGAATAACAAGGCATTACATAGGTGGAATAACAAGGAATTACATAAGTTGATAAAAATCAGGTATTACTAAAAATACCCGTTACTGGGTAAGCACCCATGATGTCAAATTACCCATGGAAGCTCACGACCTACTCTCCTTAAAATTTCGATGATTCTCGAATACCACATGGGTTAAACCCATTTGGTCTACGAACAATCCTATTGTAGAATAAGTTTGCTTCATATAAACTGTATTTTTCTAGTATGGTCATTATTATGTTTAACTAATACCAAATGTATATGTCTAGGCACGATAACATAAAATGTATTTACAGTAATGCATATTGACAAAGCCCCATTTACCAAATGGGCGATCCATGTTTTTTTTTCTTTTCTCTCTCTCTCTCTTTGTATTTTCTGTTATATTTGTGTCCCGTACGACACAGTACTATTTTTTATTTTGATTGTACTGGATGTGTAAACGATTCAAGTTAAGTTTTGGTTCTTGTGCCCTTCCGGTACTGGACCATTCTTAGTCACGTGTGTGACCAAAATTATGAAGAATCTTGACTTTAACTGGATATAACTCTAAACAATTTTAAGATGTACATATTTAATGTTCATATTACACTAACATGTTTTGTTGGCTATCATTTGGAAATATTTCTTGGTGTCTACAATATGCATGTTTAAGGTCAGAGGTCAAATGAAGTGGGACACATGTGTGACTTCACAAAACGGCATGATTTTGAAAGTTTTATTTTGATATTCCTGTGAGTTTCAAAATGATATAATGTCCTTATTACCAATTACTATGAGATATGCATTATGAATCTGTTAACCCCCCAAAATACCACTGGGTAGCAATTATCTCTGGAATTTCTTTTTTTTAATGGGTCACGTGTATGACATATAGCAAACTGTAAAGGAAAATTAAAATATTATACAAATTCAGAAAATGTGCATTTTGAGTAATTATTACTATATCAGCTGTGGTAAAACTTTTATGACTTTAACCCTAATCAGACTGGGTGTTTCGGTAACTGTCAAGACTGGTGGGGGGAGCACGATGGCCCTCCCCTAAGATCTCGGCTACACCGAAAAATTGCACGATGGTAGTGTGTGATGTAAACTACAAGACTGCACTGTTAACATTTCCAAAATAATATGTATCTCTTTTAAATGAATTAATCATGCTAATTTATGCATGAAGCCATAGGTACTTTTTACTCTAATTGACAAAATAAAGCTTCTTGAATGCTATGTTTTGTGTACATATTCCTTTATAGGATTTTCGTAGTGTGGGTGTGGGTCATTACAGTAAGGATTACAACATATATGGAATGCAGACGCAGAGCCAGCTGATGCCTGAATAATCATCGGATACATCATTGTATAATGAAAACCCTGAAAATCCACATAAAAAACGACAATTATAAATACATGTACAGATATTCTAGGGTAATATGTATGAGCAGTCACTTTGTAATTGCAGAAATGTAATTAATAAATAACAATTAACAGCAACTTGTTAATTGTGATAATATCAACGAGGCTAACAAAATGAATTCCTCTAGCCGAGTAATACTGAGTTAATGATTTTTTTTCCCCATTGTCAAAAAGGTTTATCCAATATCTTTCAAGTAAACAAGAAATATAATACATAATTAATATAAACTGACATCATATCAGTTATTATAATTATCATAATTAAACTCAAAAATTTATTGTAATGTGCCACATTTCACTTCACAAAAGCATCTTCCAAATACCTGATTACTTCTATGTGCCATTTCATTCGAGAACACTCTTTCAATTAACAACTGATATAATCATGAAATGTAATTCGTACACAAGGAATACGTATAGCAACATCCAACAGCAACAAACAGCAACTGTACCCTCCTGAGCAATAGAAGTAGTCAACACCTGTCACCTCTCTAACTAGCTCCCTGGATCAAACCTTGACCGCAAAAGGACCAGGTACAAAACCTGCTGACACCACCCTGGCTGAAGACAGTACCCGACAGCGCACCTCACTATGAATGTTTCCTATCATAAATCATTAAAAGTTCGTGCAATAGTATCATTTCAATAACATGCTGTGATCAATACTAAAGTTTTATGGGCGCCACCATCTTTATCTCAATGTTTATATCTTGCGCCCCGAACGCCAAAATCATTATAAACAATTATTCCGACTTTGAGACAAGGAGAAAGATACAGCAAACATAATATTGTTATATGCGTTTGTCCATGGCCTTTAATAAGACGAATACTTTGCATGTTAACTTTAGAGTGGTCAACACAATCTAAAATTTGTTGGAGCTTTCACATCAGCATATATTAACACAAATATTATAACATGAATATTGCTGCAAATAATATTTCGTTACTTTTACGTAAGCATATACACGATATATGAATGAATGTATACAGTCTGTGTCAAATAAAATGGTACAGTTGGAAAGCATTTTTTTATAGTGTGAAGGTCAATATCAACGTGGTATTGTTTGTTATTTTCATAAAGCAGGAATATCACTCTTTCTTCTGCAATTTTTTTCATCACATTTGGTGCAGTATTTTTTGAGATATGACTAATTTTCTACAATCAAGGAAAATCCATTTTTCGCACGCCGTCCCATGACTTTGTGTACGATTTCGCATAATGACCGTGAATTCAGCGCTCCAGAACAATAATAGTGCGTAATTTCGATTTATTCCTCGTCGCACAAAACTTAGCATAACTTTTGTTTTACGAAAGCAAATTATATAGGACAAAGCGAATCAGCAAGAAAAATCTTTTGGCTTTAATTTGGTACCACAAACACACATTATATGAAAAAATTTCACACCTAAATGATTTTTTTCCCCGACTGTACCATTTTTTTTGACACAGACTGTATATGAATGTTAGTGCAAATGTATATTAAGCTAGCTATCTGGAAGGAAAAAAAATGGAGCCAGCTGAGCTATCTGCCGATAGCCAGCCGTGAAATAAATAAATAAAAGCCAGGTCAAATATTAAAACCATTAGGGTCGATGTACGAGAATACAGACTTGTATAAAATTCATGTCAACAATCGGTTCCCCGCCTGTCAATCTGGACAATAATGACAAATATATCTCCAGCATTCGGGCAAACTAGGCCTGTTCCCCGTCTATTAATCTGGACAATAATAAACCATATCTCCAGCACTCGGGCAAATTAGGCCTGTTCCCTGCCTATCAATCTGGACAATATTTATACTCTTCATCTGGCATTCGGGCAAACCAGTGAACAACGGCAAGAAAAACATTCCTCCATGAGAGAATATTATAGCTCATATCATGGAATAATCACACTCCTATCCTCACAGATCGCTTATAATTGGTTCACCTTTTGAAGGAAAATAATATAAATCAAATATTGGCGATAAGGCACACCATTTGACTAAATGCGACCAAAACAAAAACAAACCATCAAAGATTTTAACCCAGATTCAAATGAATTCATTCTGCACAATTCACAAAAAGTGACATCCCCCTACAGCAACTAAAATAAAATCACAATATTAAAATAAAATCCCCAACTTTGGATTTCCATTAACAGGAGGTGGTAAGGGGTGGGATGAAGGAAAATGTTTATTATCTGTTAGAATGACCATTTCGCACGAAGACCCTGGAATGAATGAAGAATGCCCGCGCTGTATTCTCTGAGCACGTTGGCTAGCAGGCCTTAGCTTGTAGGATGTTTAATAATTATATTGAATTCAATACATAGAGGAAGTGTTTAGAGTATGAATACCAAAACATGTTTTGGAAACCTCCATGCATGATCACTCATGTAGTTTTTGTTATGGAGCCGAGGCCAGACATGCCGCTTTTGCAGCATGAAGACAACACTGTCATTCACTCTCCCCTTAAAGTGTAAATAAATCATTTTAGCTCCCTTCACTTCAGCTCAGTTGCTAAAATATATTAAACACAAGGCTAAATTCCGTACACTAAAGCATTCCCCGATTAAATAATCTTTACTTTCAAGTAATAAAACAATGATATTTTCCTTGAACATGTATTCAATCTAAAATTCATTTCATAATTGAGTAAATACAAAATGTATGAGTTTTCAACATGTTGATCAAGAGCAAAGCATAATTCTTCTTCTTCAGTAATTGTCTTAACATTTTCTTTTCTCAATAACCTGTTACATTTTATAGACATTTTATAGAATCTTAAAGTCTTTGCTATTAATACCATTATCTAAATCCTGCATTAAAGTAAAACAACTTATATACATGAAATCAGGTAAAACTATGTTGAAACACTAGGGCGAGGCCCTAATACACGGACACGATACTCCAAACGTCAGATTGCTATGACATAACGTAGTATGTCTGCTAATTGCTAGATCAGGCAGTACGACTGCGTGCGTATACAGCTGCACCGTTCACAAGAACGTTGACCTAAAATATTACTCCTATATTTACTTAGTCTTCGACATTGCAAAAGAAATACACTTAATTTGTTCACAAAACGCTTTATCTATTTCAAGACTGTAAATGTCACAATTAATTATTTCTCAATATGATATATACCAACAAAAAAGAAATTAAATCGAGGAACTTCTTTGTTGCTCGTTTCTTTTTACAACACCTATATGCAAATTACAAAATTATTTGCATATAATTACGGACAGATCCATTTCCCACAGGATTCCTAACAATTGCATTTGAAAAATTGTGGAATCGAAGTAATTTTTTTTTAAATGTATTTCATTGTTTCATTTAATTCTTTGTTTTTTCGACCTTTTATATTTCTATGTTTTAATAGCAAAAATTATTGCACAACCATATTTGGAGCATAGTAATGCTAAAATAAATTAATTTCAGCCAAAGAAAGTGAAAATAAACAGACCTTTATGACCACCCCCACCCATTGGGTCATGTGTGAGACTAGTTTGGTTGCTAATTAATAATCAAATTAGAACAGAGCTTTCTAAACATATATAGGATCTTAAAAAGAAAGGGGAACACTACAAATTAAAATGGGAAATAATTGTATTTTCTTGCGGTACAACGTATAGCTGTAAAATGTTGTATATGAGTATCCAATAATGCTACGTAATATTGATTTGGGTTGAGGTCGTTGTGGATGTCAAATAATTAGCTTTAAAAAAGTCCGTCCAGCTTCATGGCGAACGCCCTCTATTCGAAAATAATAATCATGAAGACGGTAAGAAGAACTGGTATCATTGTAGCTGTTCTTGATACGCAGTTTGAAGATCCATCATCTGCATGTAGTAAAAATATTTGAATTGAAACAAAATGATTGTATAAAAAGAGTAGGCCTTTAACAAGAGAACAAACACATTCAAATAATTTTCTTTTGCAAGCTATCAATTTTTTCCAACTACAGCATTAAAAGTTTATCAGATGATATAATAGTCAAATGAATACAGGTACAATCTATTAAATTTGTCAAAATACACACCTTCCTTTGTCGTTTTGAATATTGTGGTACTGCTTGCCTTCTCCCCGTATTTGTAAACTGCAATAACCTGTTGAAATAAGAATACCCAAGTCAGATGATGGATTTATAAGAACACATGTTTTTATTTATGCAGTCAATGAATGACCTTTCACGTTATTTGTCGTTTTCCCTTGTTCTGATTCACTTGTTGAATAATTAGTATATTATTTCTTTTTGGGAGCATATTTTAACATACACGTTGGCAAGAAGACCTATCAAAACTGAAGTATGTTTAGATGTAACTAGCATCTAGCTGAGGCTATATTTAAATTGTCGATGTGAAAGAAAGAATAAAAAACACCTTTAGGTGTCAGGTGAACATATTTGTAATATAACCCTTGCGAACAGATGTCTCTAGAAACATCCACATCGCACTGTCTCGGACGTCATAGATCATTGCATTACCATAACCAACGATGGTTCGCTTATTGACCCTATTCGACATGGTCTTCTGTAATTTATACAGACTCTGAGGAAGGATACTGTATGGAATCATCACCTGTAAAGTATGACTGGTAGCCGGTCTGAGTCCTGTGATTGTTTTGTTCATCACACCTGCAGGACAACACGAGTCTGTCTCACACGATACTACAATGCTTGTATTCTCTTCCCGGTTAGTCATCCAGTATTCAATCCTATACCCATTAATAGTGAGGTTAGATGGCAGTGGTAAATTCCATTCAACCACAGCTGTAGTTTCCGTCGGTGTCGTCACATTAATGTTCCTGGGAGGAGTATAAACTGGGAAGAAAACCGAAATACTAACATGACTAATACGCCAATAAGTCAAGAGGAATTCGTAAAAAGAATTACTTCATAAAATAATCCCTCACGCCTGGTATACATAAACAAAAAGTTGGGCATTTAACAAAGTGACAAACATGCATGGTCTCTATAGATCGATCGCATATGACGCACGTTAATGTTACCAATTTGCTGTTGTAGTCATACTGGAGAGGCCGACTTATAACCGTCACCAGACCAAACCGAATATTACCTTACCGCGAAAAATAAGTTAGTGTTTGGTTTGGTGTCTGTCTGGCCGTTTGACTGAAAAATGAACTTGGAAGAGGCGTAGCCATGCATGGGGCATGAGCCACTTACCAGCAATGACTGTATTAGCCTCAAGGGCTCGTCCGTAGTTTCCAGAAAGGTCGAAGTTGCTTGCTCTAACTCTAAAGTAGTACGTTGTACCTGGAACTAGGCCTTTGACTATCACGTTGCCACCATTTGTATGTGCCATTACATTCCCGTCTTTTGAATCGTTGGTTCCGGGAGCGTTCAAAATGTATTCGTAATGGGTGATTGGCCCATTCCTATATCCACATCGTGGCTTCTCCCAGGCAAACGTTAGACTATAATACCATGAATCCGTAAGTTGAACCCTCTTTGGTGGTTTTGATGGTTCTAAAAACAACACAGGAGGAAAGTCACATTTATAGTCAATAGTAGGGGAGACCGGGGATGGAAGTTACACGGGTCAGTTGTTACAGTTCTCAGTGTGCTAAGTTGGAACAATAGAGTTCGTGCTTACTGGCATCTATATATAGCCTACACATAGCTGTGATGAACTGCCGGTCGTGAGGTTTCTCCGTTGTTTAATTAAAAAGTAAATCAACAAAAACCATTTTTTACAGTTCCAAGTGAATTTTTGACAAAAATTAAAATATGTAATAGTTCTTACAACTGAAGGCACATGATAATAGTCTGGTATTGTGATTATAGTACATGTACATGTATGTCACTCATATACCCCTTAGCCATGCCCTGTAATTCTGCCTAATGGCTTTGCTACAGTTGATTTTATGTGTAAAATCACCCAATGGGATAGGTTGTTACAACAACCTACCCCGTGTCGATGTAACAACCTACCCCAATTACATTACACATGTAAAATAATTTTGTTTCAATTTTCTGGTGTTAATATTTTGATATTTGTATTATTACTTTAGTCTATTCTAGAGCTCTATTTGATCTAATGTTAACGATACCAAGAAACTTGAAAGTTGAAGCAAAAGTATGGTATAAGAGATTTACACAATTCCAACTTACCCCGAGATGGGGTAGGTCCTTTTCAGGACCACTCATACCCTCAAGAAAGATTACTTGGTGTACCGTGAAACCTTCAACTTCTTACCCCGTATGTTTACGGGGTAGGTTGTTACAAAAAAAATGTCTTCATTAATTAAGCTGTAGTTAATTAGTGTTTACATGTTTTCAAGTTTTATGTGCCTCAGGTTTTAGCCAACATAATAGGCTAACTACAGACCCAAAATAGAGTGTGTGAGTACTTTCATTAGAATTATCTGGCCCAAAATGTGAATTTTGTAACGTCCATCCCCCGTCTGCCCTACTAGACTAAGAGGTCAGTCTGTGAAATGATCAGCCTCTACAAAATGATACTGACCGACTCCAACTGACCGTATTCATAACCACTGACTGGAATTTCGCTGCTGGTCTGAAAATGTACGAATTTCGGGACAAGAATGCAACGTTGGTTTTAATCCACAGCACGCTTCTCTTTGATAAGTCGGTGAAATAGTCCATTTGAATCAAGATCATGTTCTTTAGAGATCAATTGACGCTATGTGCCAAGTTTCGAGACATAAGTCACGGTAGAATTAACAGTAGGGGAGACCGGGGATGGACGTTAAAAAATTCAAATTTTGGGCCAGATAATTCTAATGAAAGTACTCACACACTCCATTTTGGATCTGTAATTAGCCTATTATGTTGGCTAAAACCTGAGGCACATAAAACTTGAAAACATGTAAACACTAATTAACTACAGATTAATTAATGAAGACAATTTTTGTACCAACCTACCCCGTATACGGGGTAAGTTGTTACACCATACGGGGTAGATTGTTACAATATGTAAACATACGGGGTAAGTTGAAAATGTGTAAATCTCTTATACCATACTTCTGTTTCAACTTCCCAGTTTTTTGGTATCGTTTACAGTAGATCAAGTAGAGCTCTAGAATAGACTAAAGTAATAATAGAAATATCAAAATATTAACACCTGAAAATTGAAACAAAATTACTTTACATGTGTAATTTTTTATCCATGTTTATTTGGTTATCACTGTTTATTTTTTTGTGTCACTATATCGGATAAGTTTATCATTGCTAGTTGTTATTTGGCTTGTAATATTGTTGTTTAGGTTGACTTTCTCTCCACCACCCTTTATGCTCATTCTCTCTTTCTCTCTCTCTCTCTCTCTCTCTCTCTCTCTCTTCTGCTCCTTCTTCTGTCTTTGTTTCATTCTCTTTTTCATCGCTGGGGGCAGCGACATCTTTCCGTAGGGGGAGGATAGTGTCACACATTTTGGTTTAGATATTTGTGGAAAATGTGTTTCTTTGTATTTAATGTCTTTAATAGTGTATGTAGTAGTTTATTAATTGATGTAATCATTATTGCGCTAATTCTTGTACAGAATGTCTTGCTAGCGCCATTCCAAATTCATGCAGTCTGCGATCTAATTGCTTTACAAACAGCGATGTTCCTTCTTGCTCTTTGTCTTTCCTCTTTAACAATGTTACTTATTATCTCTTTGTCTTCTCAACTTCCCTGTCACTCAAATCTCTCTTCTAACTTACTTCTTAAAGGAGGACTCCGGGCTGAAATTAAAAAGTTTTGTAAAGTAAAGTAAAATTTACCAAGCACAACACAGAAAATGTCATCAAAATCGAATGAAAACTAACAAAGTTATGCATTTTTTAAGGTATTGATTTTTTTTCGTAAAACAGTTCTTGGCATTGTCTCATTGTCTCATTTGAAATATTCAAATGAGCAAAATGATGATGTCACAGTCCCCCTACTTCTTGTGTATTTTATTATATGAAATCCTATTTTTCTCATTTTTTCATATATTGCGTATACAGAAAAGCTATCCCACATACTGAAATAGGTAAAAGCACTAGTGACCTTGAACATTCCACAAGGATTAATCCCTGTTTTAATGTCCTTGGGGGAGAAAATCTTGATAATTAGTATTTCATACAATAAAATACAAAGAAAGTAGGGGGACTGAGACATCATCAGTTTGCCAATTTGAAGATGGCAAAAACTGTTTCCTAAAAAAATTCAAAACCTAAGAATATTCATAACTTTGCTATTTGTGATCCGATTTTGATGAATTTTCAGTGTTGTGCTTTTTAGATTTTACTTTTTTTTTCTAATAATGCAAATCTCTAGCCCGGAGGAGTCCTTTAAGACTTCTCTCTCAACTTTGCTATCAATCTCTTTCCTCCATGAAGAAAGTAACTTGGTTTTCTCATGGCCTTGCCTCAGTTTCTCTTTGTCCGTCTCTCTCTCTTACTGTGGGGTCTTGTCCAAGTTTGTTTATGTGGTCAAGGAACTCTCTTCCATTAAAGCCCATTAACCTCTGCGCAATAAACACCGTCCGTCATATGTTTTACATTCAGTTGTCTCTCTCTTTTTAAGGAGTTTATTTGAGAGCAACTTATAAGATAGACCACCCTGTGAACATTTGCAAGCCTTTCTTTGTTACCCTCTCGAAAGAGAATTGTTACTCTTCTCGAGAGCGATGTCGAGCAGTTAAGCTTTGTCCATCGCCGAGAGAGGTTCTCCTAGCAAGACATTCCCAGTTTCATATTCCCTGTTAGCTGATATACGTGCTTGATCAGAAATAAAAGTCTGAACTATAATTCCTGTTTGAATTCTCTATCTCTCTGTGTGTGATTGTTTCGCCGGCCATCCTTTCAATTAAATTATTACATCCATCTCACGGAGTGGAACAATTAAAGCTTCATGATATAAAATCCGTTACAATATTATCAGTGTAACCTTTAGCAAAATAAAACCCAACAAACGTAACTGTGAATGCAATCAGCCCTTTTCCATTCGCCAAATAACAACCGATATATTGCACAATCACAATTTCATTAATTTGATCAAAATAAGATTATAATATTAAAATATGCCGCCCCAAAATGGTCCCGTGTTCATGACCCCCCCCCCCCCCCATCCCCTCATCCTTCACAAAAAAATTTGGTCGAGAAATCCATTTTAACATAGGGTTCTTTATTAACCTTTATGAAAAACTTGCATATTCCTGTAATAATTGTTAGATCACGCCGTGCAATACACATGCGCGCACTGTAATAGGGTATTACACGTGTATGTATGGGCTTTCCACATAAATGGGGCAAAAACGTCATTTTTCCGTATATTGCAGTTGTAACTTTATAGCGTTATATCTTTTTATTGGAAAAGGGTATTACTTTTTCTTTTTTACATACTCTTGTAAATACGTTGGGGCACATTCCTAAAAAGTTTCGCGCTTTAGGTCTTGACATGATTATTACATGAGATAAAACAACAAATAGATAAAAATTTATTTTTTGAAAAAAGTGAGAAAAATCAAGTTTAACGCTTACATTTTTTACCTTTACTGAACATGATTCTTATCAAAAATAGTACCAAATCGTAGGAAATTTTATTATCTTAAATTTGATACCAGATTCAATTTATTTGAAACTCTGCTTCAAACATTTTTATTCAGAATGTTATTTTTTGTAAAAGGGGCGGCTATTTTGGACGCCCCCACCTGCAGGGACCCTCCTGCAGCTGATCTGAAGAGTAGTCCGCCCTAGCGATGTTGGTTAGGGTCCATACAACCGTCCTAGATAGGACTACTTTTTATATCTCGACATGTCAGCTCCTTCCGAAATATGGGGTTTTGCTCCTTGGGTATTACCGGTGTATTCTATGCTAGAAAGCACCTCTTGATATTTTAATGCGGAGTCTATAATGCAAAATTTAAGTTCCAACATAACTACTCAGATGGCAATCGTACTCACTTTTTTTTTCCAGAATGAAAGTTGACCTTAGACCAGTATTGACGATACATATTATACGGGAATGCTACGGCACATCCCAAGTCAATTTACACTATGACAATCATATCAGAATCAAAATAAGAGTAGACAATTTATGTTTCATCTGCTTATGTATTTTACACCAAACAATCTGTTACGGCTTTACCTTTATATCCTGTTTTGAAATGTTCACATGTTGAATTTCCAGAGCCACCACCGTTCAGTCCATAAACGCATATCTTGTATTTTGAGTAAGGAAGTAGCCCCTGGATGTTTTGTTCAGTTTGGTTCTCAGCAGACATGTATTTAGTCACCTCTACAGATTTGTTACACATGTCTTTGTTGAGAAGCTTGTAGGTGACATTATATCGTTCTGCCGGACAGGGGCGGTCTGGAGGTGCTTTCCAGGTAACCATACCAACTAAATCGGATCCAGACTGCTTAATACGTACACTGATGTTCGTTGGCTTTCCAGGAGCTTGAAAAATAAAATAATAATAATAAATAAAAAGTAAAATATAATAGGTTTTCACAGTCAAGTTCAAACTATCTCCGATCAATTTAACATTTCTTTCGAGCGCTTTCGTCCGCAATGTGATCGCGATTACAAATCTGCAATCAAATTCGTTTATGAGTAGCCAAAATCAAACACCGTTCAATCCAATTGCAAATTGCGCCGATGTATTTGCTGCTGTGAGCAATCGTATTCATCAATGTTCGCTCACATTCGTCCACTCGTAAAATTCCCGTCGTCTCGTGAATTCAAATTCGTTCTGGGGCATGCATATTCCAAATAACATTATACCAATTAGGAACGTGAGGTTCGGGTAGGAAAATAAAATTTGGGTGGGGGGCCAAGAAGTGTTTTTCTCAGAGAAGAGGCCGATCATGGGGGAATGGGGAGGCTGAGCTTGCCAAAAAAAACAAAAAACAAAAAAAAAAAAAAAAAAAAAAAAAAAAAAAACATAAGCTGATTATAATATCCCAGTTTTGTCCAGTATGTATACAACTATATGTCTGTTCAAAAACGAAATGTCTACAGAAGATAAATAAATAATGTTTATAAAACAGAGTAGGGGCTGCAGCCCCCATCCTCACTCCTATTCATCAGGAACCATATCAATCCTACTCCACGTGAAATGTAAATCTAACGTATGACATTAAATCTTAACATAAGGACGCGTCCATTATTTGAGGAGGGGAAAAGCAACATTACATTCATGAGTTTAGTGGAAATACATGCAGCTGAGCGGCGCAGACAATTAAACGGCTCTACATTAATGTCAACAAAACCTGCGATAACGGCGGGAAGCGACCGATTGACAACTGCATGCAATTATTACTAAGCGTACAAAAACTCGCCTAAGAAAACTTCCCTGTCGGTAAAATGGTACTGTCAGTCGATCCGTTCAAGGAAATTAGTCATGGACATAAAATAAATAATTGAACTTTTATCATAGTTTCCGTAGGTAGATGCTTCAGACCAGATTGGGGAAAAAGATATTTGGGCAAGCCTATAACACTATTGTGCTAAAGTTGTAATCAGAATCTTTATTTCACATAGATTGATGTTCATAACGATTATTGATATAAATAGTGATCTTGTCACATCTTGCGAAGACGCCGTCCACATGCGATATGCATGTGATATGCGGAAATATTGACCCATCGAGTAAAGATTCGTTTGTGATAATGTTTAAAGTGACAGGACTTTTTTTCACCAATCGAAATGAATGTACCATATTTGGAAATCTGAGAATTCAAGCTTTTAAAAACTGCTTGATCATTAAGATGTAATATAATTATGCGTAATCGAGGAAGATGACTATGCAGCGTATGGCCTATTTTGAGAACAAAATTGGCCATATTGTACAGGAATTTGATCTTACTAGGATTTCGAATTGGCACAAGTGACAGGACTTTATTCCCCTTTGCAATAAGTTATTCCTATATTTGAAAAATTCAGACTCTTAGCGTACTTATTCAAGTTGATCATTTCTTTGAAAAGGTAGTTGCTCGCCATAATCAAGAAAACAAAGTGAAAAAACTGTGGAAAATACAAAAAGTCTATGGCCGCGTTCGCTTTGCGTAGAGTAATAGCGCCCTCTTCCCCTTAAGTTTACAACTAGAATTGATATGATGCAAAATAAAAAAAAAAAATAATAACTTTATACACAATCCTAATTTAGTCTATTACGTAAACCAGTGGCGGATAGAGGATTTCAAGATAGGGGGCGCCCGGCCCGCCCTTACAAAAATGTCCTGTGGTATTCTTATGGTATTTCTGAATGTCCTGTGGTATTCGTATGGTATTTCTGAATGTCCTGTGGTATTCCTATGGTACTTCTATGGTCCAATCAAATACCATAGAAGTACCATAGGGAAATACCACACAGGAAAAGGGCACCATAAGAATACCATACAGCAGTGTTGTGTGCTGTATGGTTTTCTGGCACAAATACCATATGTATGGTATTCCTGTATGGTTTTTTGGCACAAATACCATATGTATGGTTTTGCTGTATGGTTTTTTTGGCACAAATACCATATGTATGGTATTGCTGTATGGTTTTTTGGCACAAATACCATATGTATGGAATTTCTGTATGTTTTTTTAGCACAAATACCATATGTATGGAATTTCTGTATGTTTTTTAGCACAAATACCATATGTATGGTATTGCTGTATGGTTTTCTGGCACAAATACCATATGTTTGGTATTGCTTTATGTTGTTTGGAACAAATACCATATGTATGGCATTGCTGTATGGTTTTTTTGGCACAAATACCATATGTATGATATTGCTGTATGTTTTTTTTTTTTTGCACAAATGCCACATGTATGGCACAAATACCACATGTAGAAAGTTCCATTAACCGTTAAATTTGCTTACACTCAAACGTCACGTGGAGCGACGAAATGCACTTTTTTTTTATTATTATTTTTTATTATTTTTTTTTATTATTTTCATAGGTTAAGTTTGAAGCATGTTTCTGCTAGGGATGTGAGCCTCTGTTACAATCGCCCCGTGTTACAATTATTGTCCCGGTCTCCCACCATTCAGGGGCGCGCGATATCATGTGATGACGGACAGGGTTGGGAGGAGAATGGAAGACCCGGAATGGGAATTATTTATAGAACTCGAACGGATACAGGCTTTCCTAAATATTTGTATAACCAAATTCGAAATAGAATGATCTATTTCACATATTATGCAGAAACTAATGACAATTTAAGAATATAAGGTTGGAACAATAAACATATTCCACAAACTACGACCTGAAGACAGTAGTTTAAATCCGTTAATCATTGTAATGTTATTTGTTGTGAGCGCGAAGCGCGAGCTTTAAAATATTTGCTCTATAATAACATTAATCATTGTATTCAACTGCGATAATCACTACCCTTAAAGAAATACAATTCCGATAGCGAGTGAAAATCTTCATTAATGAACAATATAAAATACAATATATATATATATATATATATTATATATATATATTATAATATATATTATATAAAGTGGACCATATTCAGAAAAGGGATTACAAACAATATATATATATATATATATATGTTTGTAATCCCTTCTGAATATGGTACTTTATATAAACGGTACGGACCTTGAAAAAGAAAGAATTTAAAGAAATTTAAAGGTTTATTTCCATCACATTTGGAGAAGTGGGCAAATACAAAATTATCAATTATTTAGAAAATAAAAACAAAATGTGAAGCTTTTGAAAACAAAGGGGACACGCCCCTGATTGCCGCCAAATTTGGAGAGGAATTAAATTATACACTAGCATCGGAATAAATAAAGCACCCCAAAACAGACATATAATATAGCTAATATCAAAAATCACGATAGAACGACCTTCCTCACACCTTAATGCCAAAGTTACAAAATAAACGCGTTGTGGACAATAAAAGAATAAATGAATATAGGGACCTGAAGAAAGATTATTAGTTTAATATTGTCTGGTGTTTTTGTTTGGAAAAGCGGAAGCGCGAGCCGAAAATTTTTGCTTTTAATAACTGAACTTAGTACAAATTTTCGGCACACTGGTGCCTCTTCGGTCTATTGATTCTGTACATATATTTTTGTTAAGACTTTAAAAAAATCGAGGGTGGCCCGACCACCAGAAAACAAAAATCGATGGGGGGGGGGAACTCGATAGTCCCCGTCCACCCCGGGACGCCCGCCATAAACTACCGTTGTGGGTAGTAATTTCACAAGGATCATTTTTTTCTAAAGGGATAGTTTCTTACAGGCATTGGACTAATGTGTTTCCAGTCGACTTGATTAGACGGACAATGGGAATTAATTGACCAATAGTATTGACGAATTTGATTGAAGACAATAATCACCAGGCCATGCAGGGAATGAAACCAACGGGCATTAGTCAAAGTGGATTTATGGCAGTTTACTGCTGAAGTTTGGTAGTCCGTATGGTTATCCTGTGGTCTTTCGTGTGGTAATATGGTAATGTGCTCATTTGCAATACAATGTTTTGTACACAAATCAGTATTTTTTTGAAGCTTACTCATAACAGTAATTGCCTGCATATTGATAATTTTTTATTTGGGAAATATATTTCCCAAACACACAGTAACATCAAGGGATAGTTTTTGACATTTGCATTGGTTATCAAGAAATAATAGAAAAATAACTAACTATGAACCCAAAATGTTTTTGCTAAATATGGTATATTACCAAGTGTATAGAATCCTTGGGTGTTAGCGCAAGTCTGTGGTAACGGCGTGTGCAATCCTGAATTAAACGGCGTGTGTGTTCCGGTCGCAGCGGTATTTCATAATCCTGGTAACTGTGTGCGGTAATTGTTGTGTGGTACTAGTTTGGGATAATGCTATTAGGGTATTTTGCTTAGGTAACACCTTAGGTATTTTTTTTGTGTACTTTGTGCTGAAATATCCATAGGAACTCCTGTGGTATTTGTGCCAAAAAAACCATATGGAAATCCTATGGTATTTTGGATGTATGGTACTTTCTGCATGGTATTGTGCCAAAAACCATAGGAAATCCTATGGTATTTGGCTGTATGGTACTTCTGTATGGTGAATGTGTGCCAAAAAACCATAGGAAATCCTATGGTATTTTGGCTGTATGGTTACTTTCTTATGGTATTTGTGCCAAAAACCATAGGAAATCCTATGGTATTTTTGGCTGTATGGTATTCTGTATGGTATTTGTGCCAAAAAAATCCACATAGAAATCCTATGGTATTTGGGCTGTATGGTACTCCTGAATGGTATTTGGTGCAAAAACCCATAAGAAAATCCCTATGGTATTTGGCTGTAAATGGTACTTCTGTATGGTACTTGTGCAAAAAACCAATAGAAATCCTCTGGTATTTTGGCTGTATGGTACATTCTGTAGATGGTATTGTGCCAAAAAACCATAGGAAAGTCCTAATGGTATTTTGGCTGTATGGTACTGCTCTATGGTATTTTGTGTGGTAATTTGTGCCAAAAAACCATAGGAAATCCTATTGTATTTTGGCTGTATGGTACTGTTTTATGGGTATTTTGTGTGGTATTGTGCCAAAAAACCATATGGAAAATCCTGCTGGGTATTTTGTAGGTAAACCGTTTTGTGTGGTACCACACGATATTTTTAGTAAGGGCGGATAGGGGGGGGGCCGCAACATTTTCGGATTTTAACATGTACGGTCAAATGAGTGGTTTTTTCAATTATAGGGGGGCTGAAGCGTCCGCCTGCACCCCCGCCTGGATCGCCAGCTGCGTAATACAAACGCAATAATTGCCATTTGTCTAATACCCATTTGGTCTCATCAAACATGGTTTATTTTCCATCTTCATTATTTTCACCTCCAACCAGTTGTCCGACTTTACCGTTTTGTCCTAAATTCCATTCACTTTATTTCATGTCGTCTAATATCTTGTTTAATAAATTCTGATAGAGCTTTACAGTGTACAGGTTGTAAAAATTGGGTTTCACACAAAATTGTGTTCTATATAAACAAACTATACGATGATCCCAATCAGCATTTTTTGGATTGGAAATGCCTCAAAAGTGCTTTTGAATATTTGCCCTTCTATAATTTGATTATGTATATCTAATGAAATTGAAGACACTGGGATAGCTCTGTAATATCCTTGAAATCGGACGTCTATACAATGTAAATATCTTAATCGATAAAGGTCTCAAATTTGTACATTTAAACATTCGTAGCCTTCTACGTAACTTAAATGATCAAATTATTTTGCAGAGTAACCAAGTACACATCATTGCTTTTAACGAAACCTTTTTTTGGATGAAACAATATTTGATAGTGAAGTAAGTATTGGAATAATTTTCAATTAATTCGAAAGATCGGAATAGACATGGAGGTGGAGTGGCAATATATATTCCATAACTCTTTAAGTTTTTGAATTTTATCGATTATAATGTAACGAATTCATTAGATACTTTCCGATCTTAGTTCGGCCAAAGCTTTCTAATCCGATTATTTTTCTTAATTGGTATCGTCTCCAAATTCTAACATTGAGTTATTTCAAGAATATGAAAATCTATTTCACATCTTATCGTTCAATCATTGTAATTAATAATTATGGAGACACCAATTGCGCGACATTTTCAAAGTTCCCTTTTCATCAGATACAAAGCCCTAGACGAAATACACAACTTATATTCATTGCATAACATAAATACCTAAAGATATACTCGGGTTAACATCAAAGCTCTAAACGCTTATTGACCATATGCTTCAAACACACCGGACAGAGTAAAAAAGTATGGGGTAATACATATTGGGATCAGTGATCATTCAATGAGTTACGTTAATGGAAAATCAACAACATGAAAGTTCGTCCCGCACGAATTAATTCCGGAAATTGAATGGTATTGATCTGAATCTTTCTCGAAGACCTAAGTAACAACCTTGGCACGAAAATTCTTGAGAAGTGAAAGTATCGATAAAGCCCTAATAAATGGGAACATCTTCTAATGTGTTGTCAACAAAAAGTATGCCTCTTAGAAGTAAAAGAGTACGAAGTAAGAAATCGCCATGGATGAATTCAGATATTATTAAGTTGATACGGGAAAGGGACATGTAGCAGAAAAAGGCCTGTAAGAATAAAGATGATATAAAGATGAAAGAGTATAGAAAATTAAGGAATATGATCACATTTCGAATCAGAAAAGAAGAGAAAAAATATTATTCTGAAAAAATTACAAAAATCAAAGAAAATTCGGGGAATATTTGGTCAGTTCTTATTAAAATCATTATTACCCAATAACAACATTAACTCTATTGAAGAAAGTTGACCAGTTGTCTCACGATGTGCAAACGTAGAACGGAACGTTGCACATCGTGAGACAACTGGTCAACTTTCTTCAATATTCTTCACCACGATGAACCTCTTTCAGTTTATTGAACATTAACTCTGTTTTTAAAAATGATAGAGAAAAATTAATTGAACAAAGCGAATGTTTTAATGATTATTTTGCAAATATTGGAAAAAGATTATCATCAAATATACCTGTTTCTCGTGAGCCTGTCTTAGGGGATACCTATTCTCAATCCTGCTTTTACTTCAAACCAGTGACCGAAGAAGATCTTTTACGTGAAATTAAATTGTTAAAAAATAAACCCTCATGTGGCATTGATGGTATTTCCGCCCAAATAATAAAAATGTCTGCTCCAATTATACTTCCTTCGTTAACTTACTTAATAAACAAATCACTGCTAGATGGTAAATTTCCCGAAAAATTTAAAATAGCTAAAGTTATACCAATTCATAAGTCCGGGGAAAAGATGAGCCTTGTAATTACAGGCCGATTTCAATCCTTTCTACTGTTTCTAAAATATTCGAAAGACTTGTAGCAAATCAACTTAAATTTTACTTGAAGAAACATTCTATACTTTGTACTGAGCAATCCGGTTTTAGAAAAAATCATTCCACTATGACATCTTTATTAAAAGTCACTGATGATTGGCTTAAAGCAATGGAAGAACGTCTTTATACGGGAGCAGTCTTTATAGATCTAAAAAAAAGCTTTCGATACTGTAGATGTAAATATACTTGTAAATAAATTATCTAATATTGGTGTTGCAAAAGATGCTCTTTTATGGTTTGAAAGTTATCTTTTTAACCGAAAAATCTGTACATATATTGAATCTGTTTCTTCAAATATTTTGAATATTGATTATGGAATACCACAGGGCTCAACCCTTGGACCAATTTTATTCATTATATATATATCAATGATCTTGTTAAACAAATTAAATACTGTAAATTACATCTTTATGCAGATGACGCTGTTATATATTTTTGTGGTAAATAAAATTAAGGATATTGAAAAGTATATAAATCTGGACTTGTGCAATATATATAATTGGTTGTGCCATAATAAGCTTAGTCTCAATGTAGATAAAACTGTATCCATGTTATTTGGAACTGGTGCTATATTATCTAAATGTCAATGTTTAAATGTGAATATGTCTAGTAAGCCTATTAAGCAGTGCAATATGGTAAAATATCTTGGAATGTATCTTGATCCAAAACAACACATCAGTTTAAATTCTATACACCAATTTACCTACTATCAATGTTTTAACTTATTTTACGCATATAGTATGTTTGATTGTTAAATTGTTCCTAATTAGACTTGTAGTATATATACAGTCAGTTTAAGTTTTCAGTTCTTTATGTTTAACTGACCCGAGGAAGACCGTACCATTTAATTTTTGTTGCGTCGGCTTCAGCCATTCTATTGATACCTTATCTATACTCTTAGCTGTGTAATTCTTGTTATATTTATATGAATTATGTTTTATTATTGTTATGTTTATATTGTTGAATGGAAAATAAATACATACCATCTTTTGTCTATCCACTCACATTCATTCTAGTAGGGCATACAAAATGGGCAAAACAACAAATTCTTTTGGATGAAAACGAATAATGCAATTATACATTGAGTATATTGATATAACAAAAACAACTAAGTCAATTTTTTGGCGAAATAGTTATGGAAATATTGTTTCTTATACATGACCATTTGCATAATGGATGATCTGAAATCATCTCAGAATGCTTAGATAAAGGATGAAAATCTGTATAATTAAGAAAAGCTAAGTCCATACTTAGGCTTTTCTTTATATTATATCTTAGCGCCCTCCTCATACTCTTGTTTAACTTGAGTACCTCAAAATTAAGTTGAAGTTCAACTTGCATGATGTTTGCTGCTTTGTGTGTGAGTGTTTTGTGGGTTTGTGTTCAGAGGGTTGTTGAGCGGTGTTTGGATGGGGTGTGTCTATATATATATTTAAAATAGCTCCTCAAAAAAAGTTAATTCCTATGCTTGATGTGGACTGTGTGAGTGGAATCGCAGGGTGATCAGGATTGTGTTCTTAAAATCCTCACAACCAATTAATTTTTTTTTTTTGTTTTTTTTTTTTTTTTAGGTTTTACCCCAAATCACTGGATTCATAAAATAAAAAACATCTGCCGCATTTACCAAAAGCATTTTACCCCAGATCTCTTGGCAAAGCAAAATAAATCCTTTGCAAGTAACCCTTACCAAAATGTCCTGTGGTATTCGCGTATCTGAAGTCCTGTGTATCGCATGGTATTTCTGATGCCTGTGGTCATCTAATGGTATTTCTTAGTACAATCAAATACATAAGTACATAGGGAATACCACACAGGAGTAACGGGATACTAAAGATACCATACAGCAGTGTTGTGTGCTGTTGTTCTACCATGTAGTTTCTATTTGTGCATACCAGATAGTTCATGTTCTAACAATATGATCTTAGCTGCACAATACCATCATGTATGTTTTCTGTATGTTTTTGGCACAATACCCATATGTATGTATTGCGTATTGGTTTTCTTGCACAAATACCATATGTATGGTATTTCTGTATGTTTTTTGCACAAATACCATGCTGTATGTTTTGGAACATAGGTATATTTCTGTATGGTTTTTGCACAAAATACCTATGTATTGTTTGTATGGTTTTCTGGCACAAATATACGCATATGTATGTATTCTGTATGGTTTTGGCACAAATACCAATGTATGTGTATTTGTATCGTTTTTCTGGCACAAATACCATATGTATGTATTTCTGTATGGTTTTCTGGCACAAATCCATATGTATGGTTTTCGGCTATTGTTCTTTGGCACAAATACCATATGATGTATCTTTCTGCTATGTTTTTTTTTGCACAAATACCATATGTATGGTATGCTGTATGGTTTTGCTGGCACAATACCATATGTATGTATTCTGTATGTTTTTTTTTTTTGGTACAAAATACCTGATTTATGTATGCTGTATCGTTTTATTTGGCCACAAAACCATATGTATGTTTCTGTATGTTTTTTTTGGCACACATACCATATGTATGGTATTGCTTATGGTTTTCTAGCACAAAAATCCATATGTATGGTATTTCTGTATGGTTTTGGCACAAATACCATACTTTGGTTTTGCTGTCATGGTTTTTGGCACAAATACCATAGTATGGTATTTCTTGTATGTTGTTGCACAAATACCATATGCTATTCATTCAGT
>CALNVZ010000972.1:95442-137821 GCA_940671915.1 Paracentrotus lividus
CGTGACTGGATTTGCATATTACACTCCTGATAAGAAATTAGCAACTTGTTAATTTTTTTTGGCACGACTCGGTATATTGTAACTGAAGAGTAACTTTAAAATTGGAATGTACAATTTAATTATATCACCTCCTTTTCGGATTATGCGGATGTGGTTACGAAACTCAGAAGTTTAAAATAATAATCACAAAATTACACCTAAGGCATGGTTCGTATTATTTTTAAAGGTTAAACCGCTTCATTATATTTTTAACGATACTAACGGCTTGAAGTGTCAGACCGTGTCCTCTACATCCAGAAGAATTTGCATATTAACACAATTGTTTTTAAATGTTTACTTATTTATGGACCTTTGGTACCTACCGAATCTTTCCAATTTTGCAATTATGTGGTTATAATTCTCAGCTAAAGGCAATGTTACTATTCCTCAATACCCAATACGATCTTGCCGAAAAGGAACTTTTTTATACTGAGGATCAAAAAAAACATGACTATACCAGTCTAACATTAATTAGGCAATAACTTAACCATCCATATTGCTTTGCTCTTTTATTGAAGAGGTTGGTTTCACGGGCCGGGGGTGGCCAGGGCTGGTAATAGGTTTTGTACGGATTATTTCACTGCTATTTTTTTTTAAAACTTTTTTTTAGCCGCTTGGTATGTTTGTTGTTAATTGTCGCTTATTAGACTTGTAGTATATATACAGTCAGTTTAGTTTCTTATTCTTTATGTTTAACTGACCCGAGGAAGACCGTACCATTTAATTTTGTTGCGATCGGGCTTCAGCCATTCTATTGATACCTTATCATACTTACTGTTATATTACTTGGATATATTTATATGAATTAGTTTTATAATTATTGTTATGTTTTATATTGTTGAATGGAAAATAAATACATACCAATCTTTTTTTCTACCACGATCATTTTCTAGTAGCTAAAAATGGGCAACGAACCAGAATTCTTTGGATGAAACGAATAATGCATTATACATTGAGTATATTGATATCAAAAAAAACCTAAGTCCAATTTTTGGCGAAATAGTTATGGAAAATTTGTTTCTTATACATGACCATCTTGCATAAATGGATGATCTGAAATACATCTCAGAAATGCTTAGATAAAGGATGAAAATCTTATAATTAAGAAAAGCTAAGTCATACTAGGCTTTTCTTATATTATATCTAGCGCCCTCTCTCATTATTTCTTGTTTACTTGAGTACCTCAAAATTGAAGTTGAGTTCAACTGCAATGTTTGTGCTTTGTGTGTGAGTGTGTTGTGTGGGTTGTTTCAGAGGGTGTGTTGAGCGGGTTTGGGTGGGTGTGTCAAATATATTTTATTAAAATAGCTCCTCAAAAAAAGTATTCCTATGCTTGATTGTGACGTGTGGAGTGGAAAGCAGGGTGGATCAGGATATTGTTCTTAATAAACTCGACACACAATAATTTTTTTTTTTTTTTTTTTTTTTTTTGATTATTACCCCACAAATTCACTGATATCATAAAATAAAAAACTATCTGCCCATTTACAGAAAGCATTTACCATCCTTAGCAAATGAAAATATCCTGTTGTTAAAACCCTTACAAAATTGTGGCCTGTGGTATTCCTGTGTATTTCTGAATGTCCTGTGGTATCGATGTATTTCTGATGTCCTGTGGTATTCTATGGTTTTTCTATTGTACAATCAAATACCTAGAGTACCATAGGGATACCACACAGGAAAGGGTACCTAAGAATACTCATACAGCAGTGTTGTGTGCTGTATGTTTCTGCACAAATACCATATGTATGTATTCTGTATGTTTTTTGTTGGCACAAATACCATATGTATGGTTTTGGCTGTATGGTTTTTCTCTGCACAAATACCATATGTATGTATTTCTGTTGTTTGGCACAAATACCATATGTGGTTATTTTTGTATTGTTTTTGGCACTACCATATTGTTATGGTTTTGCTATATGTGTTTTTGGCACAAATACCATATGTATGGTATTTCTGTATGTTTTTGGCACAAATCCATTATGGTTGTATTTCTGTATGGTTTTTTGGCAAATACCATATGTATGGTTTTGTGTATGGTTTTCTGGCACAAATAAATTGTATGGTATTCTGTATGGTTTTTGGCACAAATACCATATGTATGTTTTGCTGTATGGTTTTCGGCACAAATCCATATGTATGGTTTTGATGCTGTATGGTTTTCTTGCACAAATACCATATGTATCGTTTCTGTATGGTTTTTTTGCACAATACTATGTATGGTTTTGCTGTATGGTTTTTTTGGCCAATACATATGTATGTATTGCTGTATGGTTTTCTGCACAATTACATATGTATGTGTATTTCTGTATGTTTTTTTTTTTGGCACAAATACCTATTTTGGTATGCTGTATGGTTTTATTTGGGCACAATACCATATGATTGTTTCTGTATGGTTTTTTGGCAAATACCATATGTATTGTATTGCTTATGGTTTTCTAGACAAAAATGCATATGTTGGTATTTCTGTATGTTTGGCACAAATCCATACTCGTGGTTTGCTGTATTGGTTTTTGGCACAAATACTCATGTATGGGTATTTCTTGTATGTTTGTTGGACAAATACCATATGTATGGTTGGATTCTATGTTTGGTTTTCTGGCACAAATCCATATGTATGTATTTCTGATGTTTTTTTGCACAAATACCATATGTATGGTATTTCTGTATGGTTTTGTGGACACATTACTATCTGTATGGTTTTGCTGATATTTTTTGGCACAAATACATATGTATGATATTGCTGTATGTTTTTAACACCAATATACCATTGCTGATATGTTTTTTTTTGGCACAAATACCACATGGTATGAGCCAAATACCACATGTATGAAGTTCTTACGTAAATTAACTACACTTCACGTCACGTGGAGCGAGCATTATGAATTTTATTTATATTATTTTTTTAATTATTTTCTATTTTTTTTTAATAGGTTTGTTGAAGACATGTTTCGCTAGGGTGGGGCTCTGTTCCAATCGTCCGTGTTTACAATTTGTTCCGGTTTTTCTCTACCATCAGGGGCCGGCGATTTTCATGTGAGGACGGTCAGTGGGGGTAGGGACGACGGACCCCGGAAGGGATTTTAGTGAACGGAATATAAAGCCTTCCTAAATATTTGTATACCCAAAATTCGAAAATGAATGATCATCTTTCACATATATGCGTAATACAATTTTAGAAGTTATAAGGTTGGAACAAATATAAAAATATTCCACTACTTGCCTGAAGACATAGTTAAATCGTTAAATGTTTAATGTATTGTATTGTTTAGTGAGCGGAAGCGCGAGCTTTAAAATATTGCTCTATAAATCATATCTATTAATCTAATTTATCCAAATTATTGAAATAAAAACAAAATGTGAAGCTTTGAAATTCAAGGGGACGAACGTCCCCTGATTGCGTGCATATTTGGAGAGGAATTAATTAACACTAGATCGGAATAATAGCACCCCAAAGAGACATTAATATAGGCTAAATATCCAAATTCAATAGAATGACCTATTCACACATTATGCCAAAGTTACAAATAAAGCTGTGTGACAAATAAAAGAATAAATGAATATAGGGACCTGAAGAAAGATTTTAGTTTAATTATTGTCTGGTGTTTTTGTTTGAAAGCAACGCGGAGCCGAAAATTTTGCTTTTAATACCTGAACTGTGTCATTTCGCACACTGTGCCCTTCTCTATATTTATTGTATATTTTTTTTTGTTAGCTTTAAAAATCGAGGGTGGACGATTCCCCAGAAAACAAAAATCGATGGGGGGAACTCGATGTCCCCGTCCACCCGGACGCCGCCATACCTACCGATTGTGTAGTATTGTCACAGGATATTTTTTCTAAGGGTTAGTTCTTACAGGAATGCTAAGTGTGTTTTGACCAAGTCGACTTGATAGACGAATTGGGAATTAATTAGACCAAATAGTAGATTGTACGTATGTTTGAGGACCAAAATCAACAGGATGACAGGGTGAAACCAACGGGCATTAGTCAAAGTGGATTATGGCAGTTTACTGCTGAAGTTTGGTTAGTCGTATGGCTTTTCCTTGGTATAACTTCGTGTGGTACTATGGTAATTAGTCATTTTTGACAATGTTTTTTGTTGCACAAATCTCAGTATTTTGTGACAGTTACCTCATTCAATGTAATTGCCAGCATATTAATATTTTTCTTTTAGGGAAATATATTTCCTAAACACACAGTAACATCAAGAGCGATGTTTTGACATTGCATTGTTATCAGATATAGAAAATAAACTAACTCTATGACCCAAAATGTTTTGTAGTGGGTGTTATGTGATGATGCCTGTAATATCGTGTTCATATCAGCTGTCTGTTGTGTCTACGTGTGGTCATCCTGTTTAACGGCGTGGCTTGATAACGTGTGGTTCGGTCCCACGGACTATGTCAATCCTTGGGTACACTTGTGTGCTCGTTTGATTTGTTGGTATAGATTTGAATATGCTAATTAGAGTTTTTGCTGTCGATATGTACACCTGCTTGTATTTTTCTGTGAACTTACGGTCTGTTGAAAATTACATTAGCAAATCCTGTTTGGTATGTGTGCCAAAAAACATAGGAACACTATTGTATTTTGGCTGATATGTACTTCTGTATGTATTGCTGCCTAAACCATAGAGAAATCCTATGGGTATCTTGGTAGTATGGTATTCTGTATGTACTTTGCTGCCAAAAAAATCAGGACAATCCTATGGTTATTTTGGTGTATGTACTGCTACTATGTTTTGTGTAGGATTTTTTGCAAAAATACCATAGATTCTCCTCATGGTTTTTTTGGCTTTATTGTACTTCTGTCTAGTATTTGCAAAAAACCATAGGAGATCATAGGTAATGTTTGCTGTATGGTATTCTGTATGTATTTTGTGCCAAAAACAAGGTAATTCCTGATGAATTTGGCTGTATATGGTACTTGAGTTGTATTTGCAAAAAACATAGGAAATCTGTGTTTTTGGCGTAGTTCTGCTCTAGGTCTTTGTTGGTAAATTTTGCACTAAAATAGGAATCTATGTTTTGTCTGAATGTAACTGCTCTAGACATAGTATTTTCGTTGGTAGGTATTTTGTTGCCAAAAACTTAGGAATATCCTATGGTAGTTTTTTAGCTGCCTGGCTATCGGTACATGTGTCTATGGGATTTGGTGTTCGGTATTTTGTCCAAGACCGATAATGATATATCCTGTATTGGGTATTTGTTTATGTTCCGTTTGTGGTACTCACACGTATTTTTTTAGGGAATATTCTCACTCTTCAGATTTACACCCCAACCTTAGTTTTAGGTATTGGACGCCAAGAGACTTCATGTATTTCTATGTTTTTCTATTGTTATAAAAAAAAATAATAAAATAGGAGGACCACCACTCCCCCTCCATTCTTGAATTTGTTGTGATAGCTTAAACTTCTTGGTTCAATGGATGAAGAACAGTAACCTGTTTTAATAACTGCGTGAATAATACATCATTTTCCAATTTATTTTTTTTCTCACATTTTAACCACACACCACACCCGACACCCCCGCTGCTGGCTTTTCTCCAAACACAATCAGCCTATAAAAAATATTAAATAAAACGAAAAATACACTCAATAGATGTTAATGGGCCTTTTGTCTGATAATAAAAGATTTAGTATGTCTTGACACGGTGTATGCATGTTATACTTGCAGTACTAACAGAAGCTCTAACATGTATATGAATGATAAGAACGACCTAAGTATCCATAGATTCTAAAAACGACCACAGACAAAAGGCCCCGCACACAGGTATAAATTTAAGTGTTCATAAAAAATGTACTACTTAATTATTTATTTACTTATGTATGGTTCATCTGATGTCTTTGCACAAAATGTACTTTAACAATATCTTAAAAAAATATTCATTTGATTATCTAATGGCCTCCTATGACTTAGGACCTTCTTATCTCTTCTTATGGTTTTCTGGCACAAATACCATATGTATGGTATTTCTGTATGTTTTTTTTGCACAAATACCATATGTATGGTATTTCTGTATGGTTTGTGGCACACATACCATATGTATGGTTTTGCTGTATTTTTTTTGGCACAAATACCATATGTATGATATTGCTGTATGTTTTTTTTTACACATATACCATTGCTGTATGTTTTTTTTGGCACAAATACCACATGTATGGCACAAATACCACATGTAGAAAGTTCCATTAACCGTTAAATTAACTTACACTCAAACGTCACGTGGAGCGACGAAATGCACTTTTTTTATATTATATATTATTTTTTATTACTATTATTTTTATTTTTTTTTTACATAGGTTATGTTTGAAGCATGTTTCTGCTAGGGATGGGAGCCTCTGTTACAATCGTCCCGTGTTACAATTATTGTCCCGGTCTCCCCTACCATCAGGGGCGGCGATTTCATGTGAGGACGGTCAGGGTGGGGGGAGAACGGAGACCCCGGAATGGGAATTATTATAGACTCGAACGGAATAAAGCTTCCTAAATATTTGTATACCCAAAATTCGAAATAGAATGATCTATTTCACATATTATGCAGAAACTAATACAATTTTAAGAATATAAGGTTGGAACAAATAAAACATATCCACAAACTACGACCTGAAGACATAGTTAAATCGTTAAATCGTTGTATTATATTTGTTTGTGAGCGCGAAGCGCGAGCTTAAAATATTGCTCTATAATAACATTACTCTATTAATCTAATTTATCCAAATTATTTAGAAAATAAAAACAAAATGTGAAGCTTTGAAAATCAAGGGGACACGTCCCCCTGATTGCTGCTAAATTTGGAGAGGAATTAATTAAACACTAGATCGGAATAAATAAAGCACCCCAAAGAGACATATAATATAGGCTAATATCCAAAATTCACAATAGAATGACCTATCTCACACATTATGCCAAAGTTACAAATAAAGCGTTGTGACAAATAAAAGAATAAATGAATATAGGGACCTGAAGAAAGATTATTAGTTTAATTATTGTCTGGTGTTTTTGTTTGAAAGCGAAACGCGAGCCGAAAATTTTGCTTTTTAATAACCTGAACATGGTACATTTTACGCACACTGTGCCTCTTCGTCTATTATATGTATATATATTTTTGTTAAGCTTTAAAAATCGAGGGTGGACGATCCCCAGAAAACAAAAATCGATGGGGGGGAGAACTCGATCGTCCCCGTCCACCCGGACGCCCAATACCTACCGTGTGTAGTATTGCACAGGATATTTTTTCTAAGGTTAGTTCTTACAGGAATGGACTAAGTGTGTTTGACCAAGTCGACTTGATTAACGAATTGAATTAAAGACCAAATAGTAGTTGACGAATGAGTGAAGACCAAAATCACAACAGCATGACAGGATGAAACCAACGGGCATTAGTCAAAGTGGATTATGGCAGTTTACTGCTGAAGTTTGGTAGTCGTATGGTATTCCGTGGTACTTCGTGTGGTACTATGGTAATAGCTCATTTGCAACAATGTTTTGTATGCACAAATCATATTTTGTGAAGCTTACCTCATTAACTAGTAATGCCAGCATATAATATTTTTCTTTTAGGAAATATATTCCAACACACAGTAAATCAAGAGCGATAGTTTTGACATTGCATTGTTATCAGAAATATAGAAAATAAACTAACTATTGACCCAAATGTTTTGCTAAAGTTCGTATATCCAGTGCTATGCAATCTGTGTTATGTGTCTACGCGTCCTGTTTACGGCGATGGCATCTGAATACGCGTGTGGTGTTCCGTCCCAACGGCTATGTCTAATCCTGCTAACTGTGTGCGGTATTGATGTGTGGTGATAGTTTGGAATATGCTATTAGGTATTTTGCTGTATGGTACACCTGTATGTATTTTTTGTTGGTACTTGTGCTGAAATACCATAAGAATCCTGTGGTATTCTGTGCCAAAAAACTAGGAAACCTATTGGTATTTTGGCTGTATGGTACTTCTGTATGGTATGTGCCAAAAACCATAGAAAATCCTATGGTATGGCTGTATGGTACTTCTGTATGTATTGTGCCAAAAAACATAGGAAATCCTATGGTTTTTGGCTGTATTTACTGCTCTATGGTATGTGTGGTATTTTGCCAAATACCATAGATTTCCTATGGTTTTTTGGCTTTATTGGTACTTCTGTATGTATTTGTGCAAAAACCATAGGGAAATCCATATGTATGTTGCTGTATGGTACATTCTGTATGGTATTTGTGCCAAAAAACAAGGAAATCCTGAAATTGGCTGTATGGTACTTGAATGGTATTTGCAAAAAACCATAGGAAATCTAGTTATTCTTGGCGTATCTGCTCTATGGTTTTGTGGTATTTTGCCAAAAAATAGGAATCCTATGTTGTCTGAATTACTGTCTAGCTATTTTTCGTTGGTATATTTTGTTGCCAAAAAACCATAGGAAATCCTATGGTATTTTAGCTGCATGGTACTGTTCTATGGTATTTTGTGTGGTATTTGTGCCAAAAACCATATGAAAATCCTGTGGTATTTTGTATGGTACCGTTGTGTGGTACCACACGATATTTTTGTAAGGGAAGTTCTCACTCCATTTACACCCCCAACCTTAGCTTAAGTGGGGACGCCCTCTGTATTTCTTGTTTTTCTATTTAATAAAAAAAAAATAATAAAAGGGAGGGACCATACCCACCCCCCTCCCATTCTTGAACTGTTGTTTGTGTGCTTAAGACTTCTTGGTTTCATGGATGGAAGAACAGTGAACTGTAAAACGTGAATAATACATCATTTTGCAATTTATTTTTTTTCTCACATTTAAAACCCACACACCCACACCCACACCCGCTTGCTCATCCCAAAACACATCAGCTATAAAAAAATATTAAAAAAAACTAAAATACAAAAAGATAAGGGGCCCTTTTTGTCTGATATATAAAAGAAATCTCTTGTGTATCATTTTTATACATTCAGTACTACAGAAGTCTACCATGTATATGAATGTAAGAACGACCTAAGTCCATATGATTCTAAAAACGACCACCAGACAAAAGGCCCCGCCCACAGGTAATTTGAAAATTTATGTTCATAAAAAATTTACACTTAAATTTATTTCTATTTATTTATTTATGATGTTCTCTGATGTCTTTTGGCCAAATATACTTTAATTGCCCAAATTAAAAAAATATTCATTTTTTTTCGATTATCTCGAAATGGCCTCCTATGGACTTAGGCCTTTTTTATATTCATGTACTCAATTTTGCTATTGGTATTGGACGAATTTTTAATTTAACCAAATGGTCAATAGATCAAGTGACAATCAGATTAAGTATGTATTACAAAAAAAATCAGATAGGTCCAAAGAGTTGGTAGGCAGGCGTATTCCTCCCCCAGCATTAAAAAAAAAAAAGAGAGAAGAGATGCAAGATCTACAAGATTGACCAACTAAACATTATCCCTATGAGCGTTACATGATGACGTTCTAGATGGCATAATGCCGCAAAAAAAAAAATAACAAATTGCCCCTTTTCGTTACTAAAAGAGTCCTTTCTTAGCTTCAAAGGACACTTTTTATACAATTGTAAAAGAATGTTGTCAGAAGCACATAAGCTTATTTACATCCCTCTAAACGTATTTCAATGCCCTTTCTATTTAGCACTTATATATTCAACATTATCATTGGGCTATTATTTTCACACTTTGCTTTAAGTGTGTAATAAGTCTAATGTTGCTTAAACTTTAGATGTTGCTGAAATTCTAAAATGTACACTTTACATTAAAAAGGGGCCACTCTAATGTCTTCAAATCCACAACAAAAAAAAAAAATAAATAAAATTCGGTCGCTATGCACCAGCAAATGGTGTAGTTGTACAGTCATGGGTGGAGGGAGAGCCTTGGTGCCTGCAGCCCACAAAATCTTCACTGCAAAAATGGGTGGTCTTTGTCATTTTTCTAGCGCTCTTATACCATCATTTATCTAACCAAAATCATTTGGGTATATTGGTATCAAATAACTTCAATGTGTATAACTCAAAATTATTGAAAATGATAAATGCAAAATTAAATCCAATCCCAAGCTCAAAATTGATGTATTTGGATTAATAAATTCTGGTATAAGAGCGCTCGCTTAAGAACGATATAAAAAAATAAAATAAAAACAAAAACAAAAAAAAAAAACGAAAAAAAAGAAGACAAAAACAAAAACAAAACAAACAAAACAAACAAACAAAGCCAAAAAGATACAGCATACCATTAAATTAAAATACAACTTTTACACCCAGCCCGCGGGGGACCTAGTTCCTCCCTCTCCCATAAATTTTGCTCATCTCGGCCATTGTTTGAAAAGTGATCCTTTTTGGGACAAAATAAAGTTTTTGCTTTTTGATTTTAAGCTGCATATTCAAATAGAGCAATGTCTGAAGTTTCATGAACTAATGTTGTTTTTTTTTCGTGATTTTTGCAATTGTTCATGCTCATTTGCATAAATTATAAAAACAAATAATAATTAGATGGAAAAAACGGTACATATTTTTTTTACCCTGGCTAGAATGGATATGCTGACTTCCTTACTTGGATTAACGTCATTATATTATTATTTACCTCTATTCCTTTTTATCTAACCCCAAAAATAATGTTGTTTAATTGATTATATTAAGATAATCACTCCTGAAAAAATTAATTGCCCTCAAATGTCACACACGTGACCAGAAAACACAAAAAGTTTATGCCCCGCCTTATTATTATTAGTATTATTAATATTTTTTTCTCCAAAGCTAGATTTAATGTACCTTGCATCTCACCAAATATGAATCCATGACAAGTTTTAATGTGATTATTAATTAGCAAACAAATTGGTCACACACGTGACCCACTGGGTGGGGGCGGTCAAAAAGGTCTTATTATTTTCACTTTCATTGGCTGAAATGTTTTTTTAAGCATTATTATGCTCCAAAATGGTTCTGCAATAATTTTTGCGAAAAAAAAACAAAGAAAAACAAAAGATCGAGAAAACAAAGAAATAAATAAGAAATTCATAATACAATGAAATACATAAGGAATTTATTTTGATACCAATTTTTTCCAAATACAATTATTAGGAATCATATGAGGATTATGCAAAAAAAAAAAAAAAAAAAAAAAAAAAAAAAAAAAAAAAAAAAAAAAATAGCATTCCAGAAGCTTTAGTTTGTCAATTAAAGCAGAAATTATAACTTCATGCAATGCATAAATTAGCATAGTTAATTAATATGAAATAAATAAATATTATTTCGGGAAAAATTAACCAGTGATTTCGTGTAGTTTACATCGCACACTACCATCGTGCAAATTTTCGGCGTGTTCGCGCGATCAACAGCCGAGGTCTTATATAAAGGGGGCATCATGGCCCCCCTCCCTCCCCGCCCCACCCCCAGTCTTAAAAGTACCAAAACACCCCCGTGACTGATTAGGGTTGAGTTTTACCACAGCGGATATAGTAATTGCTCAAAATGTACATTTACTGCATTTGTATGAAATTGTAATTTTTGTGTACAATTTGCTATAGGTCACACACGTGACCCACTAAAATGTCACACACGTGACCCGCCATCACGATATTAAATAATAGATTTAACCAAAACAAAATTCAGAGATGACTCCTATCCAGTGGAATTTTATGGTTAACAGGTCTATAATGTATAATCTCACAGCAATAAGAACATTTCATCATTTTAAAACTCACAGGAATTTCAAAATGAAATTGAACTTTCAAAATCATGCCGTTCTGTGAAGTTACACACGTGACCCACTTCTGTTGACCTCTGACCTTGAACATGCATATTGTAAATATCAAAAAATATTTCCAAATGATAGCCAACAAAATAGGTTCGCATAATATAAACATTAAATCAGTATATCTTTAAAATTGTTATAGTTATAGCCAATTCAAGTCAAGATTTTGCATAATTTCGGTCACACACGTGAACAAGAATGGTCCCACTGAGCTAAGGGGGCCCCTTTTCAGAACTAAGTGCCCCTTTCCGATTGTTACCCCCCCCCCTACTTTCAAATTCTTTCCTCAGCCTCTGAATACAAATTATTTTTACAGATTTATTTTGTGTTCACCATGGGCGCCACCCCCTTGCTTCGTGTATGCACACGTATAAAACGTTTTTAAATTGCATGCCAAAAACGAATTTGACTGCTGGAAGCTCACCTCCAGTTCCTTTTTACAGCTGTTTTTCTTTTTAATTGATCGCAAGAATTTCATTTCATGCACATTGACGAAACTAACTGCACATAAACACTTTTGATCGCACAAACGAATATAAAAGGACATTAACGATTATGAAAGAACATAAACGAAACTGATTCCTTTAAACGTTAACTTGAATTACCGATAGCCCCGCTCCGGGAAGGTATCGTTTAAGTAGAATGAACATTAACGAATTCGATTGTAAATAGTTTAAAATCGACCGGGAAAACCTATGTAATGACAATAACGATTCGCTTCAGCTGTAAATAGATGGTTAATTGCAGTCTAAGGAACGATTAGTATCTTTAATTTGTAAAGTGATCCACGGCTGAGTTGTATTTGAATGACGGATATAATATAAGTAATAGTACTGAGAATCAAAACGTATGTTGTTATCGTGAATATTCATTGAGGAATGATAATATTCAAGAAAAATATAAAACATTTATTACATAGAAAATAGCTTTTTTTTTTCAATAAGAAATTAAGGAGAGCTAAAAAAAAAATAATAACAATAACAAAAAAAAGTTTTAGGATTGGTTTGAATCCTCCAGAGGGTTTTACCCGTATATTTACCTGGAATGTTGGTAATGTACATACCCCCTTTTGTTCCGTACGAATCTTCTTTATTTTTTCTTAGTTTTTGTATCTGTACATTTCTTGTTCAGATGATAACCCCCAAAATAATGCATTAAAATATTTTCAATTTTCAGCAATTATAGCAACAACCTTTTTTCTTTTTAAATCTCAACCACGTGACGTCATCTAGACGCCATTTTGTAAATCAAATTGTCAATCAAAACTTCATAACTAATAATCGTAACTTAGTCATATTTAGTACACATAAATTTGAAAATAAAGTGGCTAGTTTGGATCATGTAACGCGAGTGTACGCGCGCACATAAAGAATACGATTATTCGAATTATCGAATAAATCCATTTGCAAGAGAATGCAGATCTCAAGAGAATGGGCACATTGATGGCAATATACTGCCCGCCAAGATATATGCGCACGCATTTGCATACGCGGGAAATTCATGAGAACACGCCCCCAGCAACAAGTCAGTGATTGGTTAATAATGGCATAATAATCGACGCGAGGTTGCGTCCTTGGTGATAGCTTAGCAATGTCGCCGCGGGTACCACCTCTACGCGGACAAGAGCCAATGAAAGGCGTTGAATGATTGTGGAGACGCGCGCAATACGCGCTTGATTGGAAAACTTGAGCTCATTCTCAATTCAGCCTTGGGGGGGGGGGGGATATCGGACGCTAATTTGTATAGCTGTCTAAATTCCATCTTCCTGTATGGATACTTATATTTTACCTTATGATTTTACCTCACACTGCGACCCGGGCCCGACAGACGTTAAAAATCTTCACGAGCTAGTTTTGCTGTATATTTTTCAAGTGGTTTTACCCGGCGAAATGTGAGACTTGAAGTCGTAAAGTGGTGCAAATAATCACTGATTTGCACTAAATGGAGGAGTGGGTCGCGGCTGTGATAGTCCGGGAATATTTGACCAATGCTGTCGGTGATGTGGCAAGATCTGGGACTCGCACTCGGGGATGGAAACAATGTACGAGAGTAGGCTCGACGGCAGAGTCGAAGGCCACGAGCATAACCCTCGTCGAGCAATACAGGCAAGGGAAGGAGCGGATATGATGCCATAATCTAGGCCAGAGCATATGCACCCTGAAGACAAGCCAGATGCGGCTGTATCCATGGATTATGCCTGCATAATTATGACAGGTGAGGTTGCACTTTGGGGGAATGCACAAGGAAAATATGACCAGTGAACGTGTGGGCCTGTTTTTGATAGCAATGATCATGATGACGTAGACCTAACGTTAGATCTTTAGCTATGTCTAGATTATAGGCATTCCACGGATGCTTTTAGAGAGCAAATGCCTAAATTGAGATTGAAATTGAATGAGATAGGCCCTAGACTAGACCCTAGACTAGACCCTAGAAAAGTGTATATCATAATTGCCTAATAATACGAGGTAGGTTGGGCCTCAACAGTGTAGATCGGCCTATACCTGGCCGTGTTGGTCGGGACCTAAAGAATTATGAGCGGTGAATAGATTCGGAATTAAATGAGGATACGACATTGTGCCATGTCACCTGGCCCGACGCGGAAACCAATTGAAATGCAGCCAATTTAGGCATGTCTGATTCCTAGCATGGATATTGTACTATTCACCACTAATTTTGCTTGTCGATTTTCTATGATGGCATGATTGAGGTTGAACGAAAATTGCGGTGATGTGTTATACAACCGAAATCGGCAATCCGCCATATTTTATAATTGTTAATGTTAAACCTGGGTTATCGACCCTACCTGAATCTTTTTTGCTTTATTACTGTTGGACAGAAATGAAAACAAGCAATACTTGAAGCTGGCTGTGGCGCTAGCCAAATATTGAGAAAAGGTACACTGTATTTCTGTTTTCATACTTTATGAAATGCTCGCACTTGTTATTGATGCGTGGTATGAACAGATGAATATTTTGACGAATAAGTTAACTGAATAGAGAATTGCGGTTCCCCGTTTAAATTTATTCCGGAGTAGGCTGCGCCCATTGATGTTAATTGCATGTAGAGAGTCTATATTGCAAGGCAATCTGTGCCACATGCTTGGTTATTGGGAAGCTCAATAATATGCTGATGCATCTTGCAAAATTCATTTACATGTTGGTACAAATATGTCGGTGTGAAATATTAAGTTGCATAATAACCTCGAAATGAATTATCAGATGGAAATCATAAAACAATATTGAAGATAATTCATTGCAAGGTGGTTGTATATTAATGTGAGTGATATATGTCTGGAACATGTTACTTCTCGTAGTTCTCGTCCTTTTTTGTTGCAGGGACCTGGATAATGCACCTTGATTTTGGCAGATAGCTGGGTCTGTAGGCTGGATGAAGAGCTACCTACTCTATTGAGAGCAAAATTGCAGAGCATTATGGCTCACCTATTGAACGACCCTCTTCCATTGATTTGTTTTCACAAGGATGATAATACAACACCGCTCAACCGGCATCCGCATAGAATGTTATATCACTTAGGGATGAGAATAGTAGTGATGTTGATTTGCGTTGTGCATGATAACATACCGATGGGTTGGAAGACGTGAAAGCAATATTTTGAGCTGGATGGCCATGATGGAATGGAATTGCATATAACTTTCATTTCACTTTTCAAAACTGGTGGTCCGATTGAAAGTTCTGGATATGCCTCCGATAATGCTGAAAGGCCTGGAATTGAACTTTTCATGGACAGAAGCAGTAGCAAGAGAGAATTTATCTACTGGTACGACGAGATGTTGATATTAAAAATATATCCTTGATATAAAGAGACTGTTGTATACTTCCTCTGGTAATCTAATGGACAAGCTGTTGTAGTAAACGTGAGGAATGAAGGGCTATGACTAAACATTACGCAGTGCGGGAGACCTTGAATATTTAAACACATATGGTATAATAGTAAAATTACTCATATAAGGGATAGGCACCCAGTATAGAACCAGATGAAAATATTGAGTTGTAGCTCCACTTACAATGTTTGGAAAATATTGCCCGCTCTTTCATCCATAGGTTGTTTAGCAAGGAGCAGGGAGTGCGCCCCCGCCCACCACCCTTGGCCGTCACCCACGTTTCCTCCATTAAAAAATTACAAAATAAAAAAATGCTGGGGGTTGTTCGTGGCCTCCGTAATTAGTGTATTTATACACTTGACAGGTGTTGGGCGCCTTGCACAATTTAGGGGGTTTTATTGATGATTTACCCCAACAGTTGTTGGGCCGAATATTAAGGAAATAAGGCCACATTTGTGTGATTGTCTATTGTTAAATATTGTCTTGAATGCTATAATAATGAAAGAGAATGGGGCGTATTTCAGTTGGCATAGGTTCACTGGGTTTGTCGTTGGTTAGTTGGGCTTGTTTATCGTTGACTTGATAGGCTTGATTTTGGTTGATTGGTTGGGATTGATTAGGTTGGTGAATTGGCTTGTTTGGTTGACACGTACGTTTCTCGCCCATTGGTTGTGTGTTCTCCTGGCGTAGGGCGCCATGTTGGTTTGAGGCGCGCGCGCACGCTAGTTTTCGTGTGCAACGTGAGCGGTCGGTAATTTGTTGTAATGTTTTTCTCAAGCAGTAGAAACGAGTTGGACAGTAAAATAAAAAAAAAAAACACCAAAATACATCAAAAGTGGCAAAATGGTGCATATGCATCTTGAATTTGGAGATTGGTGTATCAAATAAACTGATTCAACAAACAATTGGGAATTATTTCGCTCAGTCATTTATGCATCTTGGAAGCCTGATCAAAACGACGAATTTTGGGGTTATAAAATCATAGTTTTTCAATATCTCTTCCCTTTTTGATATTTTGAAAAAAATATGAAATGTTAATTAGAAGTTACCTGAACCGATACCGTTGTTGGTTTAAGGAGGATAGTTTTTTTGACTTGGAGACACATCCTGGAATATCACTTGTGAAACCCACGTGAAATATTACCAAACACCGGAATGGGACTGGAAAACTTGGCCGATAGTCGCGGCGATAATAGCCTCTTAACGCACGCTGACATTTATTTTCTGCGAGTTTCAATACAATATTAATCAATTTTTTCCTGTTTACTGCAGCATTAATCCAACGAAACATAGACATACATTGTATTTCCACACTCCAAATTTTAATTTCGATGATTGATATCAACATTAAAATCATAAATAAACGATTGACATAATGATGAAAATGTACTTGTTACGAATCTATGGTTTTATTTGTAAAAAAGAGAAGATTTTACCTGATTTCAAAGGGGCGTCCCCAAGTCAAAAAAACTATCCTCCTTAAACCAACAACGGTATCGGTTCAGTTAACTTCTAATTAACTTTTCATATTTTTTTCAAAATATCAAAAAGGGAAGAAATATTAAAAAATTATGATTTTATAAAAGCAAATATAATTTCTATATTTGGTTTAGTAAAAGAATAAATCGTCATTTTGAGCACTCTTAAAAGTGACCATAGAAACGCCAAATTGTGTGTTTAATTGGTATATTTCAAACACCAATATCCAAAGTAGAGGTGTATATTCACAACGTTGTCGCTTTTGTGTTATTTCTATGGATTTTTGTACTATTTTGTCTTCGGTGTCATTTTGTTGCATGAAAAAAACACGAACATAAATGAACGAACCCTTCGTCGCACAAGATGACAATAGACCGCGATGGTCACAACACAACTTGCATCTATCTACGACTTTCTATTGTGTATGGCGTGGAGAGTTGAACGTTTCACTTGAGACGTGATGTGACCATGGAAATCCAAACATGTGACCACCGCACAATATGGCTGCGCACGCCAAGATCCAAGGAGGAACGTACGTGTTGAGTATTTAGGCCTAATGGCCTCTATTTTATGATCATGGTTAGCCTGTAAACGGGGAACGGTGAAAGTAGTTGGGCTGTGGATAAGAAAAGATCGGAGATTGACCGAAAGTATAAAAGATCTTGCATTGCTCTTTTGGTACACATGAATACCGAGAAATAACCTTAATTGTCAATTTTCTTATCACTTGAATAATTGCCTAATTTCCCCGCACTGCGGCATAACAGTCGCTGAACATAATAAACTTGTCGGCTCTTCTATGTTCATTTTTCTAACAAAAGACAAGGATGCAAGAATTGTAGTGGTCGACTGCAGTATAGTACAAAGCCAAAGCTGTTGGTTTGGATGGAGTGGCCATGAATTGCATGGCCTACTTTAATTGATCAATAATGCACCTCATAACAATTGATATAATTTGCATAAGCGGAGACTGGCTTATAAGGGCAAGGAATTGATATTCTGCACACTGGCAAAAAAAAAAAAAAAAAAAAAAAATGACTTTTGGGTTTCCCTTTTGTTGGGCTTTTTCTGATGTAGACCAGAATTGTAAAACCAGGAGAAGGGACTGTATACTTTGGGCAAGAAAACATTGGGGAGGGGAACCCAACGTTCTAAGTCTCCTGTCTTGGAACCACGGCTGGATGTCTTCCTCCCGGAAGGTCACATGACCAGGTTTCCCCTCCAAGAATTCACGTTCAGGTCTTGAAGCCTCTCCCTCCTATATTGCGGACACATGAGATAACCTTGAATAACAATTGAATTGATGAATAATGGAAAATGTATGTTTATATACAATTGAATTGAATGATATATGTATAAGGGAACTGCCCCCGGGAAACACCTGGCCTGGAATTCCGGTCGGATATCTTCCTTCCGAGAGGTCACGTGATCTGGTTCCCGCTTTTCATTGGGCCTCCTCAGATGAGGCATACGTTGGTTGATTTTGACTTGATAAATATTGTTGTGTTGAAAAATTGATTGACAAGTACGTTGTAAATGATGCTATGACTGGGAATATCCCCCAGTGGCAATAAAAGTTGAGAAATGGCAATAACAAGTGTGAACTGTATTTCTTCTCGCAATGACCGTCCGTTCAAATTAGAACTACTCGCGAGCGATTTTTTTTTTCAATTTTGTCAAAATATACCATTTATGGTCCAGAACATGCCTACACTAAATCTTTTTAAAGTAATGCAGTCTTCTTTTAAAAATTTGATAGAGTATGAGTTGTTAATGCAATTTCATATCTCATTTCTTACTAAACGTCATTGCAACGTTACCATAATTGCGTCTGAACTCAAAATTCCGATTTGCGTTTTATTGACGTCACAATTTTAGCATTTGTTTTTGTGCAAAGGGCAGTATATCTCAGTAAATATTGTTGTTTTTATTATTGTTGTTTTTTTTATCTGTAAGCTTAGATAATTTGCTAAACGATCCATGAACTTATTTCAATTTCTTTTTGGCAATGGATTATGATTTCAATAGACAATTAAAAGGCAGTATATCTCAGTAAATATTGTTATCCCCGTTCGTATTTGTTTTTGTACAAAAGGCAGTATATCTCAGTAAATATGTTATCCACGTTCTTCTTATTATTTTTTTTTAATCTGTAAGCTTAGAAAATTTGCTAAAAGATCCATGAACTTATCTCTTTTTTTTTTCTTTTTGGCAATGGAATTATGATTTAAATGGACAATTAAAGTGGGCTTGATGCTTATTCAGATTCTGCGTGTATTCTCTATTGGGCATACCTTTTATATAATCTTGATTCTACAATGAAATCTTTTTTGACTAATGTATTTCCTATAACTGCTTGATTTTCGCTAGATGTGTAATAAACACAAAACAAAAAAAAAGAAGTTCTCCCTATTTCAGATATCAATTATTTTTGAACCAGGAGGATTTAACAAAATCTAATTAAATGTCCATGTAGGGAATTTAATTAGCCACAATGGGACCGAATTTTAGGAAAAATCATGTAGTCGTGCTTCAGTGAGCAATGGTTGAATGCAAAAATGTCATTTTTTGAAGTTCACAAGCCTAAAATGGCAATTTTAGCGAATTTTAGGAAAAATAGCGAATTTTAGGAAAAATCATCTAGTCATGCTTCAATGAGCAAAGTTCACAAGCCTACAATGGTAACTTTGATTCAATGATAACGGACCCATTTTCGGATTTTAAACATTTTAGACGTCACAATGTATGCTAAGCGTGCTTCCCAATATACGGAAACAAAATTTGCGTCAATTTTCACGGTTGAGTAAGCATGCAGCAAAAATTTCCCAAACTGGAATTTTTACTTCTTTGCCATGGTATATTCGATAAAATATGATGGAATTCCTGTTTTGAAAATGTATGTAACCAATATCCATTCATTTACGGTTGAATGAACCTATCAATGAACGAAAAAATAGGCCATTTTAGAATTACGGAGAGTCATTGTAGTAATTTTATGCACTAGAGAGCATGTCAATAATATTTTTTTGGTTTGATTTATATTATTTGGACACGTGTCAATGATCTTATGGCATTTATTTTCAAATTCATGCTTCAGTGAGCACGTGAAACTGGAAAACCCCTTATCTCATGTATGGAATAAAATTCAAATTCTTACTGTTATTGAATATAAAAATTATTTTTTGGGAAAACTTATATAGTAACCCTATATTAGCAACCAACTGGGAAAAAATTTTTGGAAAAGGTTTTTCAACTGATTTGGGTAGGTATACATCCCAACGATTTACCAAAAAAAGTTAGTGAAAAAAAGTTGGGAAAGTGCTTTTTTCAAGTCAAAGGTCAATGACCTTTTTCTGAAATACCCCCAAAATGGATCTCTTGAATTAAAACATGTACGTGATTGATCTTGGGTCAAAATACATAGATTTGTACAATGAGATGACAACAAATAAAATTAAGCCCTGAATATTCCGATTCATCTTGCTAATTCAAGGTCAGAGGTCAAGAGTTCAAAATATGTTACATAAAAGCCAGGTAAATTGCTATAAGCATCGATAAATGGCAATTAAATAAATATATGACGAAAATGTGCCTGCACCATTTATAATTAATGGGAAATATGTGAAAGAATCTACTCATGAAGAGAATTACCCAAAAAGGAGGCCGGGAAAAGCATTTTTACAAAGGTCAAAGGTCATTGAACTTTGCTGGAAAAAAAATCAGATAAAAAATGAATCTTAGGAATTAAACAAAGTAAATGATGGTCTAAATGTCAAAATACTCAGATTTGAACAAAATATACCCCAACCTACCCTAAGACACCAACATATGAGTATCTCCTTCTAATGAAGGTCAAGGTAAATTTTTCATGAATATCTCTGAAAAACCAATTAAATTGCTGTAAATATCAAATAATCAAAATAGGAATGAAATTGAAGACAAAAAAAATGATAAGAGTCATTTTTTTTTTTTTTAGGAATAAGTAGGTTAGATGCTAGCACCTCCTGCTAATCAATAAAAGGGCCGATGGCTGTTAAAACTTTTTCGGCCTTCGGCTGTCAATAAGGTCACCATGTATTCTTATAGGAGTGAGTGAGTTCACTCATCAGCCAGGTGAAACTGACAAGCAAAAAAAAACCAACACCACAAAGGTTATTTCTATTATTGGTACAAAAGGAATGATTTTATTTTTCAAGCAATCTTACTGGGGCGCCCACACCCTTGCTCCCCCCCCCCCTGGATCGCGCTGACCACGATCATGGATTTTAAAAAATTGCTCTGATCACGAAAGCATCGGGCCATTTGTGTACCCTTTGTGTGTTGTTCGAGTGCCATCGTGTAACATTCTGTAGACATCGTTTCTCGTTTTGGCTTTTGTTTGTCCGTTGACCAATTTCGGGGCTGACTTCGCGCGAACCCTAACATTCAACAGTTGTATCCACCTTGGTCAACTGCTGGACAGTGTGACACCACCATTACTAAACAGCCCCCCCCCCCCACCCCACTCTCAGGGGTTAACCAAAATGCTAGTTCCGGATTCTTAGAGATACCCCCATCACAGGCTTTTTGGTGGGGAAGCCGTTCAAAATTACTCCCCTATTACATAATTCAGGCTTCTGGAGGGCCTAGGGGAGCCTGAAAAATTACCCCATTTCACAGGTTTTTGGACAATATCCGTACCCTATTCGAGATCGGCCCTTAAAAGAATGAAACTAACCCTAATTATAAGGTCGGCGAAAAAATGCTCGAAAGACGCAATTTCTTGATTTCTCAGGATTTTCTCTCTACCTGATCCTATACCCTTTGCGGAGAAATTGGGAACGAGCATACGTGTATGTTACTACTTAAGTGGAGGTGAGGGGGTGTTCAGTTGCAGCAAATTCCTTTTAGAAGACTTTGGATCAAAATGTTACCAGAAAGTATCTCATCTCAGTAGTTTGGAATAATTTGTACTTCATATCCTCTTTCATCAAGGTCAAAGACTGATGTGTTCAACTAATTCCAACCCTCAATTTGCAGTAGACTCCTGTTGCATTTCTGTCTCAAGTAACCTAGCTGTCTGGTCAATTCACCCTTTGGCTGAGTAACCATACGTTCGGTGTTGTACACCCCCGAGATATTATTTCAAATAAACCGGCAACCCCACTCAGGATCTAATAGTCCTTGGGTGAGGAGGATGCAGGACTAAAAACAAACCTTAACGGGCGGATGTCTCTGTAGGACAAGGGCCATTCACTGCAGCTGCTTAGTGTCTCCGATCGTCAAGCTAGCATTGCCTTTGACTAAAATGTGGACTGCCACATCGTGGAGCTGTAGAGTGCACCTAGCCCACGTGACAAAACACCCCAGTTTCCGCTTGAACCAAGTCATCTCAAGCCCTGCTGCGATTCGGGAGGATGACAAGGATAGGATTGTGAAATCTGGGGCCTTCGGTTAAAACCAGCACGGATAGGCGGTGAAGTTTATTCAGTCGCTCAACTCTTGAGAAGCAGGACAGGAGAGTAGTTCGGTAGTTGCCTTCATGACTGAGCAGCCCTCTTTAGGATCACTCTGCTCACCCAAAATTGAGGAAGGCTAGAAAAGATGCCTCAAACATAGTCTGTTCCTACTAACCTGGCGGAATGCGCGTCCAGTGGGTTCACCATACAGCGGTAAGAATAATACATTACAATTGGTACATGGAATGTACAAACTCTGATCGAAATACACTAGCAAGCAATCTTCATACTCTATCCTGGGGGATTGCAAAGAGAGAGAGGATCTTCAACTTCTGTTCATACCTGACTTCTCCCCAGGCTACACAACATCGTACATTATTACCTCTTATAGAGATACATTGTATACTGCAGGCATCGCATCCTCCCTGTCTTGGGTAGAACAGAGGCAGTCTCACACATAATAGACAGCTGAATCCCATCTTCCTAAAAAATGATTTGAGAAGAAAAACTTCTCCATGGCCCTGTTTAGTCAGTACCATTTTTCTCCCAAGTGCAATTTTCTAGATCTTCCCGGATCCCTCCTGATTGAGCTCCATTCTTTAAATGGAACTGCCGGTCAGAAGTCCACCAAGAAAAATGTCCAACAGATATACTGATGCTAATAACAGTCAAGCCAACCCTGTCCGTCTCAAAAATCTTGACCATCTTCAATCTTCTCAACCAATGTGCTCGATCGGCTCGGTCTCCAAGAGGTAGTCAACAAATCTTAAAACAGATACACACTACTGCTCCTGTTGTATTTGGATGCCGAAGATGTGCCAGCACCTGGAAAGCCATAAAACCTTTATGAAGAATGTCAATGAGAAGATGATGAAAAGAACAGAGGAAATCGTCGGATGGACAACGCCAATAAATAAAAAAACGGTGCAACAAACAAGCTACGAAATGCTTAGATACAGAGACAACCTTGCAGTGCTAACCAAGCTATTCCTTTTGCCGAACTAAGACTTCCAAATTAACTCTGCCCTTTACTTCATATAACTAACCATATGGTCATCGACAAGTCATAAATAGTCCTTTACCTTAAATACAAACTTTATGATCATATACCCTTTACTCTTAGAAAAAAAGTTCCATTGGGCGCCCTTTTTTTGCCACACTAGCAGCACCCTTTTTCGTTCCCATGAACACCTTTAGGGTGCCATTAGCAACTTAATGGTGCTTACCAGCACCCTAAAATGATTTAAAGTTGCATGTGCGCACCTTTTTCTGTACTAAAAGGTGCTTATGGGCACCCTATTTGTAGGTGCCCATAAGCACCCATTTTGTGGCAAAAAGGGGGCTAAATGGAACCCTTTTTCTTAGAGTGTTGTATTGACTGCCTGTTGATCTCTGAAGTCAACAGAGGAAGGCAAAGGAAGAAGAGTGTTGCTAATGGTATTGGTTTCCTTTGCTGTTAGCAGACTTACACTAGCAAAGTTCAGCATGGCATAACAGTTTTCAGACTCGTTAATGTGTTTTGACCTTTGACCCCTGAAAATACTTTATATTGCCTATCCAGCCATTGTGTCTAGCAGAGATCCTATCTCTATACCTACTTATCATAAGAGACATATTTCCATTTCTTTGCAATTTCAAGGACACGAATAACAATTTAATTGGTTTTTCAGTGATATTCTATAAAGTTTGACTTTGACCTTGAATTAGAGAGAGGAGAATGTATATATTGTCTCCTTTATTTTATTATTTTACTTTTTAATGATTGTTTAAATCTGAGCGATTTGGACACCCAATCTCCATATATTTTGTGTTTATTCTACATAATTTTTTCATCTGCTTTCTTTCAGCAAAGTTCAATGACCTTTAACCATTGTTAAAAACGCTTTCCGCCTCCTATTGGGTAATTCTCTTCATAGTAGATTCTTTTACCTATTCCATTATTATAAATGGTACAGGCATATTTTACAGCGTCATATATCGTCATATATTTTTTGATAGTAATTTAGTGATGCTTATAGCATTTTCCTGGATTTTATGTAACATATTTTTGAACTTTGACCTTTGACCTTGAAATATATGATGAATTTGAAATTTAGGCTTAATTTATTTTGACATCTTATTGTACAAATCTATGTATTTTGACCCCAAGATCAATCACGTACCATGTTTTATTCAAGAGATCCATTTTGGGGTATTTCAGAAAAGGTCAGTGACCTTTGACCTTGGAAAAACCACTTTCCCCAACTTTTTTTCACCTAACTTTTTTTGGTAATGTTGGGAGTATACCTTCTCAAATCAGTTTGAAAAACCTTTTCCAAAAATTTTTCCCCAGTTTGGCTATATTAGGGCTAATTTGGGGTTACTAATAATTTTATTTTCATAAAAATCTTGACATTCACGCCTCAGTGGGCACAAAATAAAAGAAAATCATGAAAATAAAGAAAGTTTGGGGCTTCGTCATGGTTCAGTGACTTTTCGAATAGGTAATTCACAGTCAAATGGACAAAAACTGGCAATTAAATATGCCAAATTCACTTTGGTTATAATTTTTGTTAAAACCCCGTATATAAAATCATGGAGGAGGAAATCAATACCTGCCTGACAAATGCGAAATTCGGCCAATTCATTGAGGATTATTGTTAATTCTACCATGAGTTATGTAACGAAAACTTGGCACACAGCTTCAACTGATCTCCAACTAACATGATCTTGTTTTCAAATTACGTATTCAGAAAGTCACTGAAACCATGACAAAGCCCGAAACTTTTTCTCATTTGCATGATTTTTCTGTATCTTGTCCCACTGAGGCGTGAAACATCAAGATGTTTATTGAAAATAAAATCAAAGTACTCCCCGAAAAGAATTGTCATATTTAATAAAAGTAAGAATTTGAATTTTAGTCCATACATAAGAAAGGGGCTTTTCCTGTCTAACGTGCTCACTAAAGCATTATTTTGTAAATAATTTCCATAGGATCATTGACACGAGCCCAAAGAATATAAATAAAACAACAAAAAAAATATTATTGAGATGCATAAAATTAATACAATGACTCTTTGTAATTCTTTAAAATGGCCTATTTTTGGTTGATTGATGGGTTCATTCAACCGTAAGTGAATGGATATTGGTTACATACACTTCCAAAACAGGAATTCCATCATATTTGATCGAATATACCGTGGCAAAGAAGTAAGAAGTGTAGTTTGGGCAATTTTTGCTGCATGCTCATTCAATCGTGAAATTTGACGCAAATTTTGTTTCCGTATATTGGGAAGCACGCTTTGCATTACATTGTGACGTGTCAAATGTTTAAAATCTGAAAATGGGTCCGTAATCATTGAATCAAAGTTGCCATTGTACTTGTGAACTTTACTCAATGAAGCATGACTAGATGATTTTTCCTAAAATTCGCTCCCATTGTGGCTAATTAAATTCCCTACATGGACATATAATTAGATATTTTTTTTTAAATTCCTCCTGGTTCAAAAATTATTGATATCTGAAACAGGAGGAACTTTCTCTTTGTTTTGTGTTAGATTGTACTCAAGAAAATGTGTACGTGCCATTCATATTGTCATGAAAAGTTGCTATCATACGTAAAATTTAATTGAAAGTGATATTTGAAAATCTCAATTGCCGTCTTATGGTCAATCATTATAGACTTTTTCGCATTACACATATCCCCTGATAGCAGAGTTGACGTCTTAAAGACGTCTTAAAGACATCACGTCAGACGTCTTAAAGACTCAGGAAAAGACATCTTTATGACGTAAATTGCACCCACGTTTGACGTCTTTAAAGACATCGTATTTTTACGTCATTATTACGTCTAAAAAGACATCTTTTATGACTTAAAATAACGACGTCTTTAAGACGTCAAACGGCGTGCAAATTTACGTCATAATGACGTCACTGTGCTATCAGGGATGTTGACATAATACTGAGTTCCTATCCTATCCTATCCTAACCTTCCTAATATTATAACCTTTGCTGTCCTACACAAAGTGCCTATTTATACTGGCAGTTTGTCCGGTCCTGCTATATAAAGTGCTACAGACAAAATGTTTGAAGAAAGACAGTTACTTATTAAATTACCAATTTTGTTAATGAAATATGAAGAATTGTCATTATGAGCACCTTGGAAATTGTGTTTTACATAAATGATAATAAATTTAAAACAATATTTGATTATGTCAAAAGCCGAATGCCGGTTACATGGCTTAAAAATTGTATATTATCTGTTCATTTTCCCCTTTTTTCAAATCTGAGAATACTGCTTATGATATTCGATGACCACAGAACATTGTATTTGGTCCAAATGAAAGCAAAAAGTTGTTTCTTATAGACGTTTTAAAGACGTCTTAAAGATGTCGTATTTTGGTCAAAAAATGACAAGAAAAGTGATCCTATAGACGTCGTAAATACATCAAAAAGTTGTCTTATAGACGTTTTAAAGACGTCTTAATGATGTCGTATTTTGGTCAAAAAATGACAAGGAAAGTGATCTTATAAACGTCGTAAAGACGTCTTAAAGATATCATATTTGGGTAGAAAAATAGACAAAAAAGTTGTCTTATAGACGTTTTAAAAACGTCTTAAAGATTTCGTATTTTGGTCAAAAAATGACAAGAAAAGTGATCTTATAGACGTCGTAAAGACATCAAAAAGTTATCTTATAGACGTTTTAAAGACGTCTTAAAGATGTCGTATTTTGGTCAAAAAATGACAAGAAAAGTGGTCATATAGACGTCGTAAAGACATCATAAAGACGTCATATTACTGTCATAATTTGTTGCTCCAAAAATAGAAAATTAACGTCTTTGAAAGTCATTACCAAGAAGACATAATCACATCACATAGAAACATGTAAAGATATTTAAATATCAGATTCTATTAATCGTTTGGAAGACGTCGTTAAGACATCGTAAAGATGTCGTGTTTACGACGGTATGACGAGTTGACCAGTTTTGACCAGTTTAAGACGTCTTTAAGACGTCAGTCTGCTATCAGGGTCAGTACATACCACCGATCACTTTACATGATAAAGCTCTGGTCAACAAATACATGCACATTCACAACCGTACAATAAAAACTGTATGGACCTACACTTCGGAAATATATTCTAATGATAAATACCAACTGTGATAGTTAACATGATTCTAATTATCATTATTTCCTGTATATTGGAGAGACTGGAAGCGGGTAAACAACCACCCCTCCCCCCCCCCCCCCCTCCGTAAAATGTGTAAAATTTTATTTTCATTAAAATTTCAAAATCTTCACGCTCATTCGTTCGCTGCTCTTTGTTATCGCTATAACAAATTGCTATGAAGTTTATTCCTACCCCCCCCCCACCCCCCCCAAAAAAAAAGAAAGAAGAAGTGATTGATCCCCGGTCCACTCTTTTGAGACGTAGTGGATATTCATTAGTTTAACGCCTTCAAATGAGGGTCCATGCTAGAATTCATCGGTTCAAAATTTTACAAAAATATAGCAAGCAAACACTAGCAATTTCATTCAAATTCGAAGATATGATTTTTTTTTTTAAATAAATACATATAACGTTTTATATTTTGTCTCGTGCACATACAAAGACCAAGCTGATGATGTCATTGATCCACTTTTTTTTTTCTTTTTTTACTATATGAAATAACGATTACTCAAATTTCTGTTCCAAGAATAACACAATAACGATCGAGATGATACTTATATATAACCAGCATGATGCGTGGGATCATCATTGGTGTAACTTATGCCAACATACACATGTGTGCAAAATATGAAATTAATAGGTTTTCATTTAACGAAATACAAAACAAATAGTGGATCAATGACATCATCAGCTTGCTCAATAAATATACATCAGACTATGCCCATAACTGTTATACGGTAAAAATGCAAAACCTGGAAATATCACGACTTCGTTATTTTTCATCCGATTTTGATAAAAGTTTTCAGTCTGTGCTTTACTATTTATATTTACAGTAGGGTACATGCAGGTAATATTGGCCCCCTAAGCTCATTTGCCTAATTTGCATAAAATTACAAAATGACACACAGTCTAATCTTTGTTTATATGAATCAATAAACTACTGCTCTTTTATTGTGAAGGAAAACAATTATCACCAACCCCCCTGTCCAAAATATTCAAATGTTGACGTCATCACCAAAGTGTCCATATTACCTGCATGTGAAGGTAATATGGGCACATGTGTTTAATTTATTTTTAAAAAACTACAATGTATTTATTATGTCTGGAATTTGCTTAAAATGTTGAAAATCATTAACTTTAAGATATCATTTGAAATTATAAGACCCTACAGTAAATACTTTGACTAAATATATATATCATTGTTTTGTATTTTGTATATTATTTCTTTTTTTAATATTATTTAAATATTATTTTAATTATACAAATCAATATAGGCCTACAATAAGTTATTTATATTAATTATATACTGTGAATAAACCACACAAAATCGTATCAAAGAGATTGATGCCCCATCCCAATACTACCTAACGGAATCATTTCCGCCATTTCGGACGGCCCATACTACCTGCACTAATGTTGCTATGTCAGGTAAGCATTCAATGCCACATGGCACCCCTTCACTACAACAAATTGACCTGTACACGCTAGTATGATCAAAATGAAACTATAAGCTTACTAAATGTACAAACAATTGAGGTTACCCCCTCAAACACTGTTTCACCATCACATTCTGTGAAATATCAAATTTTACATCATAAGCTTTAAGAAATGCCGTAAGTTTTACCTACCTTACTGGCTTTCAGCAATTTTCTCAGAGAAATTTCGGCATCTCACGACGATATATTTTCGTATACAGTTTATATGAACAACATTATGGCGCTCACATCGGTCACCGGTCGACGGTCACGACATGATTTGCTTCAGGTGGCCCATATTACATGCTGGCCCATATTACCTGCATGCACCCTACATTCCAAACCATCTAAATTTCAGATTGTCGTCTTTCTTTAAGATTCAACAAATGTGGTTATTTTGATAACCGTCACACAAAAAGAAGATCCTACCTTCAGCAGTTGTCCGTGCATACAGTATATTACTAGGCCCTTGTAGGGTTTCCGAGTTGTGAAGGTTCGTCGCAAAAAGTGATAATGTGTAGTCTGTGCACGGATTCAGGGTTGTAAACGTTGCTGAAGATGATTGAATGTGAGTAATATCATGCTTAATTTGTGTTTTTCCATCGGTGATTACAGCTGTGTAGTTCATAAATCTACCGTTAGCTGTGCTGCAGGTGAGTGGGTACCACGCAAGTCGGAGACCAGTACTTCTCACCCAACGAACGGTTGCATTAAGCCTTGGTGGGGCTGGAAAAATATCAAAAATACAACTCAAGATCAAGGCAAGCATTACTCAGAGTTTAATACAGTGGTGGCCAAAATTATTAGAACACTTGAACCTACCCAAAGTCTATGCAATTATCAATGCCCTAGTTCATTTTCAAAATCAGATCAAGGATATCTTTTGGGTGTCGTGAGCTTTCATGACTTTTTAGCATAGGGTCTGACGTATATGTTGATACCAAATTTATATAGTTTTGACTATCTGGTAATGCGCAGCATTAAAAATAGTTGCGCTATGCGCTTTTGGTTTCCCCATAGACTTGTGTATTAAACATGTAGTCCAAATGCAAAACAGTAAAATGCCCATTACAATGCCGATTGCTCAAAAAGTGTTTGAGGAAAACAGTAAAATGCCCATTACAATGCCGATTGCTCAAAAAGAGTTTGAGGTAGAAGTATGAAACTTAACAGGCTTATTTATTCTAATATACCTCAAATACATTCTAAGTTTCAGCAAATTTGGTCAAATGGGGAGGGCGGATTTGCCCCCACTCTCGGTGGTTAGATGACAAAAATAACCATGCCCATTGAAGGTTAAGACTATTTTTTTAAATTTAATGAAGACACTCCTTGTAAATGTATATTTTTTAAAAGGAAATTTCATGAGCAATTCAAATATGTTGAAATATTAAGGGTCATTGGAACAATGGACTTAAATAGGGGCCCTGAATTAAAAATTTGGGGCCCTTCAAAAATAATTTAAAAATTCCCACATAAGATGTAACTACTTCACCCTGTGTTGTTATGAATGCTATTTTTGACATCCTCAGGAAATTTCCTTTCAGAATATATATACTTTTGTAGAGAGAGGCTTAATATGTTTAACGTTATGACACTTTGATCCTGAAAAGGGCAAGATTTTTAAATTTTTCGATTGGTGGTGTAACATAAAAGAGGGCGACTTGGGGGCGCGTTCCTAACGCATGGCTTTGTTATTTAGTTTTTAAAGCATAATGATGATATTCGGAGACATTGCAACCATTTAAATATGCTTGGTTTTCTAATAATTTTGGCCACCACTGTATATATATATAAAGAAAATTGTATGACCGCTGTATGTGTATTAAAATATTGAGTTAATTGTAGCAACATATTTTTCCTTTCTGAAAAACTTTATGTTTTATTAATAGGTTTTATGAAACAAAAGTTAAGCAAAGTTTTGGGCAACGAGGAAAAATTATTATCTTGTCTCCCCCTTTGTTTGAATAAAAAAAACAGCTTTATAGCATTCTTTTGACAAATGAGGGTAAATTTATACTTCTATACAATACATTATTTTCATTCTAAATTAATGAAAAAAAATATGGAAAGGTAACAGTTTACTCACAGATCACAAAGACATGTGTACAATTATTGCCTGTCTGAGAATCTTGGCAAGCTCAAAATGTTAGTGACCATAGACCTTTTTACATTCACCTTATTTGCAAGTACTTCTCTTTCGAACATATTTTAGTGAAACGATTACCTTTAATTTTACAACGATAAACTGTTGCAATAAGCTGTAGATTATTCATTCTATTTTGTTTACTGAATCTAAGTTAGGAAAACTTTAAAACAACGTCTTGTTAAAAAAAAAAAAAAAAAAATAGAAACTTACCACCAGGACGGGTAAGAAAATATTTATTAGCCCAACGAACAAATCTCGACTCGGAACACTGCGCTGAAATTTGTACGTCATATTCCGTGTAGGGTTGTAAGTCACTAATGGTAACCCTATTTTGACCTGTCACGTTCAGCTGTGTTACATATGTTTCGCTTACATATGGCGGTGGACACGCCAATTTTCGTTTGACCTTATAACGAACAGCGTAGTATTCTATTTGGCTTGCCTCCGCGGATAAACTCCATGTTACTGTTATGGACCGGGCCTGTGTGCCGTAGTTGCTGATATAACGAACTGAAAACAAGGAACAATCCGCATTAGTATTCAAGTTTATCATAAGATAAGTTGTATACAATAATTAAATTGATGAAACTCCCGCTTCTGTAATTTTGCTGGTAACAAATTAAGAAACGCAACCGACCTGTTAATGCAGCGGCAGCAGTCACAACACATCGTAGGCTACGGGACATTTTTTGGTTGTGGTGTCATATAAAAGGGCAAGAAATGAACTTTGTAAATAATTTTCTTATGTAGATTTTAAAAAGAATTCAAATTACCGCCCGCCAAACGACTTTTTGGTTTCCTCTCTTCAAATTGTTCTTACTCATTAATGCGTGACATATGGGTCAATAAAGAAAGCGACTGCAAGCTTTAAATTGGTGGGTTAATTATGAATTTTGAATAATAGTAAGGCCACCAGTCGTCAGAATATGGGCTTCGTTTGCAAGTCATGTTAATGTTTGGCAACATATAGAAATATATGTTCTACTTGATCACACAAATCAAAAAATATAAGTCGCCAATTTTTTAAATTGACCTTTTGTAACCCAAAATGGAGGTCAAAGGTCAGGCTTCATTAACATAAACATAATTTTCTCCAAATTGTGTCAAATTTGGTATCAAATTGTAGATAGTTTTATAACTAGCATTAAAATTTATTACATTTTTTTAACCGACCACCAGTTTTGAGCAATATGCAAATTAGTCTATTTATGCATTATTCAATGCAAAATTGAGTTAAGCTTCATGAAAATCAGACATAACATATCCATAGACAATATCAATAGCAACTAATCAAGAATGCAACATAGGTCATACTAGCCTGATATTGCTGCCACATTCTGATGACCCTTATGACGTTAAAATTAGGGCAAAGGTCAATTTATATGATGTTTAACAACTTGGAAATGGCATCATTTTAGCCAAAAACCTCATTTTCTGTGAACTTTGACCTTATTTCTAGGTCGATTGTGTCAACTAAAAAATATGACGACATATATTTTTTGGTTGGTGGCATCAAGTTGAACATTCAAAGCATTGCTTTTGATAACAATCATGAAGAACATAATACATGTACTAATCACATCGAGGAAGCGGATTACCTTTCTACGAACACGAATAAGCCAATTCAACAAGACAATAGGTGCCAAGTGGATCTCTCTCTATTCATACTGTCGCTGAGGATTCCCCTTTTAATGAGTCATTACGTAGGGAGGATATCCCCGTGCCTTGTTATTCTTCAGCCGACCCGATTGCGCAGTCAACCTGCAGCTGAACTAAAGCAAAAGACTGGATGACCTATCTAATGAATTTAAGATTTTTCAAAATCCAGGTCAATGAAACTGTTTTCCAGGATACAATTTAGGTAATTCTATTATCAAACACATAGACTTTGAGGATCCTGACACCGTCGATTCATCGATCCGATTCCTCTTTCTATCCTGGTGACTTCCTCAAACCGAACCCCCTCTACTAACTCTTACTCCGATGGAGATGGTATCGTGCTGTCGCCGAACCAGATATTGAGACTCAACTTGATGAATACAGAAAAAGACACAAACAGAAGTTCTGAATGAATTGCACAAAAAAGATGATCATTCCCTCAATCATGATCCTAAAGTGAAATCCAGTGTAGCCACCAAGACCACTTCTTTGTAATTGGTGACTCAATTATCAAGCATCTTAAACCTAAGTCTCTAACCAATGAGAATGTTAAGGTTACTGTAAAACCTTATCTGGTGCTAGGGTAGAGAATCTCTTTGAACATGCTCATCTTCTTGCCAATAAACATAGTGCCAATGAAGTTGTCATCCACATTGGTACTAACAATCTTTTAAACACTGATCCAAGCATGCTTACTGCGCAAATTGAATCGCTTGGTGACTACATCCTAACAAACTGTCCGACAGTTTCTGCTATTGTTATCAGCTGTATAATCCACGAAAGTCTTTCCATAAAGAACTTGAATGGAAAACTTATGAAGTGAACTGGCTGCTACAGAAAATGACCGCAAGACGTGATTGGAAGTGTATAGAGCATGATGCCTTTGATCCCGCCCAAACATCTCTCGAACGATGGCATTCACCTCAATCTTGAAGGATCCAGACTTCTCGAGTGTGAGATTGCAGCGCACATCCATGGTACTCCCTCTACTCTGAGACCTGGACCCCTTCCCTTGAATCCTAGTCATACTGCATCCCTAGAATGTGAACAATATGCCAGTATACTGACTAAGACCGAACCCCGATAATCATCTTAGGACTCCTTCTTCATGCTGAGCCATGATCGATCTAACATGAACCCTTACACCGGTTTGTTACAATTGTGGAGAACTCAATCATAAACAAAGAAATTGTAAATATGATTTAAACTGAAATGTAACACATGTTGCCAATTTGGGCATAAAGCAAAATTTCTGCAATCAAATTGCTGAGAAGTTGGCAAAGAAGAAGACTTTGCCGTTACTGAACACCTGTCTTCCTCAATACACTCACCATGTGCCACTTCTCCGTCACATGCTTTCACTGGATCTGAATCTGAATCCTCACGATCCCTATAGGATGAAATTAAATCCAAAATTGATATTTGTACTGGACTTAAACTTGCTCATATTAACACATGCAGCCTGTACCCTAAATTGATGAAATTCAGTATATTCTCATTACACTTGATCTAGATGTTTTATGTATTTCGGAAACCTGGCTTCATGATAAAATTAAAGACATATGATTCTGATTGAAGGATATGATGTGTACAGAAAAGATAGGCTTAATAAAAGAGGAGGGGTCTGTATATTTACTAAAAATCGTTAAATGTCAAAACAGGAGTGATCTAGTGGAAGGTTCTGATATTGAAATGATTCTATTGAACTGAATGTGAGTCAATGAGATTTATCACGTGTTGTCTATATCGTCCACCTAACTCAGGTCCTGATTTTTTTGACATTTTCAATATGCTAGAAAAAATACTTATGGATAGTAACGATTTAAATATTTTGGTGATTTCAACATTGACTATCTCAGCGTAAAGATACAGAAATACATTCACTTTGAATGCCTCTTTTCTTAACACAGCTAATCCATAAACCAACTCGTGTTACATTTTATCTTCTACGTGTATTGATTTGATTCTCACCACTATGCCAGAATTACATGTTAAGAGTGACATTTGTAAACTGTCACTAAGTGATCACTATATGGTTTTTACTTGTGTAAATTGCCAAGTGAAGAGTTCTAGTCACAAAATGACTCGTTTTAGACTTACAATATTTTGAATCGGATGAATTTTAAATGATATAAGAAAATCCGATCAACTTTTAAATTGTATTGAATCTGATATGACATGTAACGAAATCTGGAATTCTTGGTTAAATGCCTAATTTAAATATTTGTAATAAAACATGCCCCTATAAAATGTGTTCGTGTAAAAAATCGATACAATCCTTGGATTACGCCAGAGATAGTGGCAGCCATGAACCAAAGGGATTATCTTAAGCGCAAGGCTAAATGTGGCACCACTTTAAATGAATTTCGGGATAACAAGAATTCTGTAACCAGTGCTATTCGTAAGTCGAAGGTGAATTACTTTACAAGAGTTTCTGTTGAGTTTAGAAATAATCCTAAAAGCTCTGGAATGAATTGCATCGAGTTACTGGAAAATCAAAGTATCAGAATAGTGTTCATAATAAATATTCATGCTGATGAAATTAATGAATTCTTTATCAATATTGGCCAGGATATTACAAAGTGTATACCCAAGGAACCATTGTGCTGGAAAAACCCTAAGTGTCTATATGAATTCAATTTCATAAAATTTCTGAGGATGAGGTAATTAAATTATTAAATGAACTGCCCGCGAGTAGCAATTTAGATGTATTAGATATTGATAGTAAGTTAATGAATATTGCTGCGCCATATCTATACAAGATCTAACAAATATTTTCAATTACTCACTGGAAAAAGGATTTGTATTTAATGACTGGAAAAGTGCACGTGTTACTCCAATTTACAAAGGAAAGGAAAGATAAAGAAGTTTTCTAAACTATCGGCCATTTCTGTCGTATCCCATGTAGCCAAAATTATGGAAAAGCTAGTTCTCAACAATCTACTTCTTATTTACTATCAACCATGATCTTATCACTATGGAGCAGTCAGCTTTCCTGAAAAAAATCATTCAACTGTCACTTGCTTACACAGAGTAGTAGATGACTGGTTGGAGGCTTTAAATAATCGTGAAGTAGTAGCTGTTGTTTTTTTGATATTTCAAAATGTTTTGATGGCTATTTCACATGAATTACTGCTTACTAAATACAGTATCATGGTGTTCAAGGTCCGAGATTAAAATGGTTCCATAGTTATCTAAGTGAAAGAAAGCAAGTGTTAGTCTAAATGGTAAATCATCAAAATTAGGTGATGTGAAAATTGGAATTCCTCAGGGCGGGGTCCTTGGCCCACCCTCTTCCTCCTTTTCATAAATGATTATATAACTAATATGTCAGATCGGTTTCCAGCTTCGTGTAGCATATTCGCGGATGATGTTGCTATTATACAACGGTAAAATGTAAAGGAAGTGGAGTCAAAATTACAAATTTGTATAAACGATATTGCAAAGTGGTATGATAATAATAGACTAAAAGTAAATGCTGATAAGACTCAAGTTAGATGGTTTCCTCACGATCTAATTCTAACTGTATGGATCTGAATGTATTAATGAATGGAACTAAACTTAAACAGGTTAACTCAGCCAGATATCTTGGCGTTAACATTGATTGTCACATTAACATGGGAAAGATCATGTCAAACAATTGTGTAAATCCCTTTCATATAAAGTGTATACTTTGCGAAACTATGTTTTACGTTAACACACCTTTACTAATCTCTTTACAAAACATATTCAACCTATTATTGACTAGCATGCATACGTGTGGGGACTTGTCGTGCAGCTAAAAACCGAGAGATTTGTTCATCGTATATCAAGAAGGGCTTCCCGTATTGTACAAACAATTTTGGTGCAGCGGACATAAGCGTTTCCCAACGTTTTTAAAAACTGAAATGGCAAGCACATTTTTGGAGACAGGAGAGCGTGGATTACTTCACTTATCAATATGCTTATAGATATGTTCGTCATACATGGTTTGCTCAGTTAGACTATGCAATGAAATCGAAATGTATATTTGATAGCAATGGCTTTAATACCGAAATTCCGACTCTTTAAATGTTGTCCTACCCAAACCAATATCGAACTCTTTAAACATTCCTTCAGATATTCAGGCCCCAAACGTGGAATTCATCTCCCGAATGAGTTCAAAATATATGGACACTCTTCCATCAATAAAATAAGACACTATCTAAGACTAACTCACATTCATTTAATACTAAGTTATTTCTTTACTATCCAAAACTATTCGTACCTATTTATAATTTATTTACTCACGCTTACATAGTATAACTTTTTAAGCTGGAATTATTTTGATAATCAATGAATTGTTATTCACTATTTGTTTGTTATGTATTTTTTGCTGTATTGCTTTAATTACAAAATGCTATCGTTTCCCTCTCAACTTTACTTTATTTTTCATTTCATTTATGTTTCTTTTCCCTCTCTGATCAATCGATCATGTTTATGCATTTCTAATTTTCTATTGCTTTCTTTCTTCTCTCGTCTCATTCTCTCTATCTCTCTCTTCTCTTTTTCCTCACACACACTAAATCTCTTCTCATCTCTTCTCTCATTCGATGCTCTCCTCCCTCTTCATCTCTCTCATATCTCATTCTATATGCTATTCTATCTTGATGCGTATCATTTACACTTTTTACTTGCTCTACTACCTCTTCCCTTTCTTCTTAAATCTACAAATTTACTCTATCGAGATATTATTAATTGTTATAAAAATCTTGTTCGTGATAATACACCATTTTGCTTATATATACGGATTGTATATCATGTAGTTTTGTCGCTCTATGTGATAGTTCACAAGTTGTCTCTTTGTCTTCTGATATTACATGTATATCGTCCTCAAATCGTGATGCATGATTGTAAAAAGAATACAGAGACAAATCAGTGGCTGATACAGAAATCTGTAAATCCTTATGAACTTCGACTGAATTAAATAATTTATACCATAAATAAAATAAATAAAATAAATAGTTAAACTTATACAACGAATAGGTCAAAGGTCAAAGTTAAAGAAGAGTTTGGTTTTGACCCTAGTATTATCGGGCCGAATTACTTGGAATATTTCATTTAACATTGTTATCGTGTTTAACTTGACTCCATGAACCAGGAAATGTTCGTTTTCATTGACCTATGACCTTTAATTATGGTGAAAAGTCCAGAAAATACATATTTTTCGGTATTTCCAGGTTTTTTTTAGTGTCCTGTAATTTGAACTTTGACCTTATATTGAGGTCCTACGTGTCAATGAAAAAGTAGCAAGGTTGATTTTCTGATTCATGGGGTGAAGTAGAACAAAAGGAACTGTGGTTATCAAAACCAATAAGCTATAATATTGTCCAATGGGGCAAATGTCAAGACACAGAAAGAAAGTTCAAGGAATACGTAAGTTCCACAGTTTTCTGTCTTGACCATAGTCCCGTTGGCCTTAAAGCTTATTCATTTTGATAGCCACAGTTCCTTTTGGTCTACTTAACCCCATGAATCAGAAAATCGACCTTTCTACCTTTTCATTGACACGTATGACCTCAAGATCAGGCCAAAGTTCAAATAACATGACGCTAAAAAACCTAGAAATACCAGAAACTACGTATTTTTTGGACTTTCGTTGTATACGTTTAACTATGTTAGTAACTAACATGAATATGTTCAACTTGATGCCACCAACCAAAAAAATATATGTCGCCATATTTTTAGTGGACACAATCGACCTAGAAATAAGGTCAAAGTTCACATAAAATGAGATTTTGGCTAAAATGATGCCATTTCCAGGTTGTTAATCATCATATAGATTGACTTTTGCCCTAATTTTAAGGTCATAAGGGTCACCAGAATGTGACAACAATATCAGGCTGGTATGACCTATGTTGTATTCTCGATTAGTTGCTATTGATATTATTTATGGATGTGTTATGTCTAATTGTCGTGAAGCTTGACTCAATTATGCATTGGATTATGCATAAATAGACTAATTTGCATATTGCTTAAAACTGGCTGGTCGGGTGAAAAAAAATGTTAATAGACTTTATTGCTAGTTATAAAATTATTTACAATTTGATACAAAATTTGACACAATTTGAAGAAAATTATGTTTATGTTAATGAAGCCTGACCTTTGACCTCCATTTTGGGTCACAAGAGGTCAATAAAAAAATTGGCGACATATATTTTCTGATTCGTGTGATCAAGTAGAACATATTAGATATTGCCAAACATTAACATGACTTGCAAACAAAACTACATACGAGGCCCCACAATAAGATGAAGTATTTATAAAACATTGATCAATCTCGGTTTCGTTTATTTTGGGACGCGCTGTATATTGTCCCTCTATATTTTTCCCACGAAACTTGCAATCGATTTATTGTTTCAATAGGTTCTGTTTCAACTGTTTCAATAGGTTGAAAATTGTAAATAGGCACCCGGGTTTAAAGCGAAGCGAAGATGATGCGCACAAGCTTATGACGGGAAGTAAGGGGGCCGTCACACTGAGGTCGTTCTATAACGTTCTTGCCCGTTCTTTAAAAAAAAATGCTGAACGGGTTTTGGTCGGGTTGGAACTTATAACTTTGAAAAATAATTTCTTGAATACGATACTAGGCAGTTCATAAATAGTTCTCGTTACGTCAATTCCGTCTTTATCGCGTCCGCAATACGTTGTTATCCAGTTCGGACCGAGTAAACGGCTCGTTCACTCTATACCGTTCGTAGCACGTCCAAACCGTCAATAAAAGTGCCTATGCGCAGCATGATAAAAGTTAGGTACCATGTTCGTAGTACGTCCTTCTCGTTCAGAGTAAGTTCTACCCGTTTAATTAACGTTGTCACTACGTTTAATTTTAGAACTTGAAACCAGTACGATTTTTTTGAACATGTTAACAAAAATCGGAATGCCTTTCCGTTCTCTCCGTTCGGGCCCGTTCGCCAAGTTCGTAAACAGATTGTAAACGGTCTGTACTAGATTCTAAAAGGTCTGTACTACGTTCAGTCCGTGTGTAAACAGATTGAGCCCGTTCATCAAGAACTACCTTGAACGCAGTGAGAACTAGCTCAGTGTGACGGTAATTATGACATGCCGTTCTGTTTAAAAAATGAAACGTATGTTCGAAGTACGTCCTTCTCGTTCAGAGTAAGTCCTACCCGTTTAAGGAACGTTGTCACTACGTTTAATTTTAGAACTTGGATAATTAATATACAATGCTCGTTTGTAAGACGTCCTAGCACATCTTTAGAACGATTTAAGTACGGCAATTTCGTTTGTAGTACGTCCATCTCGTTTTAGGTACGTTGCCACCCCGTTAAATTTTAGGACGAGATGGGCGCCCGATTTTTTTGAACACTTTTTGGAAAATCCGACCGAGCTAGTCCATGAAGTTCGTAAACAGATCGTAAGAAGTTTTTACTACGTCCACTCAGTTTACACACAGACTATGCCCGTTCGGCAAAATTTGCAAGGACGTAGTAGGAACGAGCTCAGTGTGACGGGGGTAAAACATATCTTATTCGGAATTTTGAACGCGTTATATATTAAAATTCAATTGAAGGAAAGTTGCAAAGGAAATTAATGACCTGTCGGACACGATGGTTGTGTTTCAGCTGGAAATTGACCCTGGCTACCTGGACTGATCGAACCTTGTTCTGCGCCTGTATAATATGTTTAAAAAAAAAAAAAAAATCTAAAATTTATGTAATATAGTTGTATACACGTTATATGGAAAATGCTATATAACACTCGAAAAATTTGATTGCCAAAACTTTAGAAACTCGCTTAGCGATTCCCTCTTTTCCCATTGTACTACACAACACATAGGCCTAAGAACAACTTAAAGAGAACTTTGAAGAGCTTCATTCCAAAAGGGACTAAATCCACATTTGATCGAAATTTATTTTAAAGCTAAATATATGCACTTAGTACAAATGATTAAAAAATATATATTTTGATGTTCCAAATTTTGATTTCATTCCAAAAGGGACTAAATCCAAAACAGTTTCATTAAAAAAGGGACTAAATCCACGTTTTGGATTCTAAATATATTAATTTTAACTATGTTCTAACTGTATTCTGATTTTTGCGCACAAGCTGTAGATGTTGATCAAGAATCTTGATAGAAAATTCGAAATTCGAATCTTTATTCAAGACTCAACTGCACCATGCAGAGGTCCATATCAAGTTTACAGAACACATGTAACAAACATCAAGTAAACAAAATAAAATAGAGAAACTAAAATGCTACTAGAAAAGAAAAAAGTAAATGGTGAATAACATCGGAAAGGTACATACATGTTAAGGTATACACTTAATAGTATCGTGCACAATTTCTCATCATTGGTTTATGTCATGTGTCAGGCCGACTTGAAGTAATGAGAAGGAGTAGTTGGGAAATTATAGAATGTAAACCGCAGCTCAGTTGGACGTTAAATTGCAGGGGCCGCGGAGCGTTTTTGAAAGGGGGTGGGGCTGACCCACAAGGGGGTGAGGTTCAACAGGCTAAGAATCACACATGTATGGTCCTTTCTTGCGTTTTTGTAAACGTTTGCCGACAAAAGCGGACAACCCCCTTTCCGCGACCCCTGAATCGTGTGCTTGTTGCTTGATGTGATAGTTCGGTCCGCTGTTGACCGACAGACCACACAGCCGAGTTCAAGCAAAACTTAGTGCATGAAGCTCATGCCAGTACCGTACCGTATATAGCCCTATCCTTTATACGGTACTTTGTCACTGGCATGTATTTATTGCGCTCGGCTGTGCTGTCTGACGGTCAACAGCGGACCAAAACAACATCTTTAGGACACAGGTAGCTTCAACTGATACTCCTGATTATATTTTACAACTTCCCTACTGTTTTTTTTTTCTTTCTCTCATTTTGTTAACTAGGTCTTTTCTTGAAATATCCGAATTACCGCCTCACTGAAATTATGGCTCTTCAGGAATTCAGGAACAAAACAAAGATTTTGTATTACTCTTCAAAATTAGTGGTTGATATCACTTTTAAAAGAATGAGATAGTTCCACTCTGTCTAAATGAGTAGTGATATTTTCACTCTTGAAGGAGGGTTCTTTCACTCTTAATGTCCCCGAGTGAGGATCATGCTACCGATTGATATCGTGCTCATTCTTTGTCACTTGAAAAAGGGTTGTCCACCATTAAACTACTTGAACGAATGAAGTTTTACTCATTTTTAATGCATTTTACTCGTTTACATTTAGAGAGAATATGATATATAATGTTATTAATACATAATATAGAATATAAAGTTATCAAAATACTATGACTCGGAGAATTTAATCTAAAACATTGTCGGGGCTCTGGGCGGTTTTCGAGCTACCTGATAAAGAAAAAAAATACAATGATACATCTTTAACAGAGACCATTAGATTCGGCGTTCATCA
>CALNVZ010000982.1:0-19048 GCA_940671915.1 Paracentrotus lividus
TGTGTGGGGTTCTAGATAAGAAAAGCGGCATATGAATAAAGGTAGTGTACGAACAAAAACAAGTTATACTATTCGTTCATTATACTTTGCGTACTTGGGGTGGTAAAAGGCGAGAATGGTGCACTGAAACATAAGGGTCGAATTTACTCATTCTGGCTCATTTGCGTTCAATTAGGTGTTCATCGGTATTATTGGAAGTGAATTTTAAAAGGAGTAAATGTTTTGGCGTAAGTTTCGGGTGAATTACGGGTCAATAAAAAATGACTCTTTTCTCGGAGTCAATAAGTAGTCTTCCTTTTTACCAGAATAAAGCAGTAATAAAAATGACATGGATCGATAAAAATCGAGGAGAAGAAAGGAAAGTTATGCCCAGTTCACGATCAAGAACTTACTGATAAACTATGGTTGGGCCGTCGGCGGCCATTATCTGTCTGTATAATTCGCTGGGTTATGGAGTGCTGGAAAAGGGGGGGGGGAGGTTTAGGGCCACCCCGGCTCCGTGTTAATTCTGTTGGCTAGCTCCCCGTGGCATTGCTGCCACGGGGCTTGCAGTTAGTAACATCTTAAAAAGCACAACACTGAAAATCCAATCAATCGATGAGAAATAGCAAAAGTTATGAATTTCTAAGGTTTGATATTTTCAGTGAAAATTTTTAATAACCTTGTTATATTCGATGAGCAAGCTGATTCATTGTCAATGGCCATATTCCTTGTATTTTTTGTATGAATATTACCAATTATCCGTTGTCCTCCAATGACATAAAAAAGGTTATATAACTCCTTGTTTGGAATGTTCAGTCATAAGTGATTTTTTTTTTTTCGTATGAGGGTAGATTTTTGCAACTGTTTGGGGGAATGGATAAATAGTTTCATTATAGTAATAAAAACAAAGAGTAGTGGCTGTGACATCTCAGTTCGCTATTTGCTCAAACCTTAAAGATTACATACTTTCTTATTTTTCATCGATTTTGATGAAATTTCTGTGTTGTGTGGTTGTTTAATTTACTTTACTTTTTGCAAAGCATTTCAATTTCAGCCTGGAAATACGTAGCCTATTGTTCAGTGCCATACTCAAGCTGGCTGCCCTACTATTGACTGCTTAATCCATGCTTTGTTTCCTACCCTCCTCCCCTGCTTCGTGCAAGATTGCGCACATTCGGAATAACGTTTATTGATTACGCCGATTCTTTTGTTCTGTGCACTGCACACTCACAGATTAATCAGCTCTATTCTGCGGCGGGTACATCCGGCTTTTAATTGAACAATTTTCTCTTTACACGTTTACCATTACACTGTAATTAGTACTTGTAACTATTGTAACTTAGTAATTTGATGTGTTGTCACATTGTTTGATAGGACTAGTGCACAAACATCCAACAATAAAAACAAATGCGTGCCCTGGAACACATCCATGTTAGAACATGTCTCTTATTTAAAAAAAAAAAAACAGATTTTGGTGTGACTTTAGAGACAAATAAGAATGCCACATATTTGAAGAGTTTGATTCCAAAAGGCGCTAAATCCACTTTAAGTGTTTTAGAATAAATCAAGGTTTTTCGATTTACCACTTTAAATTTATTTTGATATAATTATATGATAAGCCTATCGTATACGATTTATTAAATGTTGTTTTTAAAATCTAGCAATCAATTTCAATTTTAAAGAAATTTTTAATAATTTCAATTTTCATGGATTTAGCTCCTTTTGGAATAAAACCTCTATCAAATGTCAATTTTTGTACATTTACAACCTATGAATAAATTAATTTCCACACGAAACACATAAATATTGCTCCCAGAGTATAGTTACATCTTTTCTGATGTTTAAAATTTGTGAATTAAAAAAAAATTATAGAATTTCCTTTCTTTTCTCAAGACCGGGATTTTCGACGTTTTATTTAAAAAAAAAATATTCATAAAAATATGAAAACTATGCTAATTATATCAAAATTTTGCACTGATGCCGGATACTGGTAGCTACAACATGTGCTAAAAGATTTGAATGTATTGTTAGGTAAGTAGTTAAATAAACAAATCTTAAACAACCATAGTGGATTTAGCGCCTTTTGGAATAAAACCGTTTTGGATTTAGCTCATTTTGGATTGAAACACATATTTGTAACCATTTTTGTTCAATCTTCAAAAAATGCTGCATTTGATCCATGCCTAAGATGCACTTATTTATCCTGTAAAATCCATTTTGGTCAAAAGTGGATTTAGCGCCTTTTGGAATCAAGCTCTTCAAGTACAACATTAATTGTTGTCGAAAGTTCTTCTTAAAAAGTTATGAGGAAGTATTGACTGTCATCTTTAAGTACAAGGTGGAAAACACTTGGCAGTGGGGGAAATAGAACAAAATGAATGTAAATGATATCAGTTTTTGTCTATCGTTATATCGCCGACCTGCCTTCCCCATGAAGTTGCTCCCTGATTTCCCTTTAATCTACATTTCATTTTATATCTTCTTTTCGTTCTGAGAGAAAGCTGGAATTAATTAAGGGTTTTAATGACTTATGTACATTTTCTACATTTCCTTCATGAATGTATGACATTTATTTTGTAATGATTTTAATTTGCTCAAATGTTGTTGTGTGAATTGTACATGCTTTTTTGTTTGTTTTTTGTTTAAAATTTAATAAAAAATCAAAGTCAAAGTCAAATCTTTATATACAGATCCAGACGCTGGGTATTGATTGGACTGTCGTGACTCGACATAGTCTGCACGCCATTCTCTCTCTACCATGCCTCCAGTCACTCAGCTTGACACACCTCTGCGATGTCTTCATAGACAAAGACGATGAATCGATCCCAGTATGTATTATTAGAGATCGGTAAAAAGAATCATACTTTCTGCGTCAAACAACTGCTAATAAAAGTGTTAACTAAGGAACGGTATGAATAAATGTATTACACATTGTTTGGGATTATCCATAATTTAAAACATGGCAGGAATTGATACGCTAACAAATATTAGTTTTACATATTCTCCAGCAATGGATATATATATTTTTCCTTTCTGAAATTGAAATGAAAGATTTGTTTAAATTTGCACAATTATAGTACACATGGGCAATTTCATGTAACTGAGGCTCCAAACACACAAAAATTTCTAGAATATATATATATATATATATATATTTATATTTGTATTATACATTAGTTACATAGATAAGAATCATTAGGTCTAAAAAACTAACTATAATAATCAGCTAATAAGTTATTATAATGGTTATTAGTTAGGGAAGGGAACTTGTATTTTCTATAATAAACGACAAAGCAAATTAATCTAAGTAAACCGACGTTACATTTTTTGATAATATTCAAGTATTAATCTCAATTGGTTGGCATATATTTTCCCTTCACTTCTAATTAGTTTCGAGAATCGTTACCTCATCACATCAATATGGCAATTGATGGAATCCTAGATATCATGTATTTGTTATGGAGAGGCTGTGATTATATTCACGTGTTAAGCATTTCCAATTAGTTGACAGTCTAGAGTTTTACATTTCCTGGTTTAAGATTGTAATCGTCTCATTGGCTTCAGGAATAAAGCATTATTTAGATGTCCATATTCAAGCACTTCATCTAGACTGCCATAACTTCCGTCGCTTGCAACATCGTGCTACCCTTATAAGTGCTACAATAATGTGTAGCCCACTGCTGAAGAAATTAATGCTTTTTGTTTTTAATACATTTGGTTTTGTTTGTAGATATTCCTAAAAGCAGTTTGTGAGCTTACCTGTGGATGCTCGTTTAACATTGCAATGTTATGGAGCTAGGACTTAAATACTCATGTTCTCTAGTAAAGAAACTTTTCCTCCTAGACTCTGGTCCTGGAGAAGAGGAAAGTATTATAGTCGATGGGGATATGGTTCTCAATGCGTGCTCTCCATTCATTCAACTTCTGAGCTGCCATTCATTGAGGGAGGGTTGTCAGTCGGTTGGATCGTGTCATTGCTGCAATGCGAGTGAAACATCTGCCCTCGACTCCGTAAGACTGTCCATTGATGAAGGATTGAGCTGGGAAACAACTGCAGGCAATGTTAGTATTCCAAGTCTATGAAGCCATCACACCTACACGCTTAAGTGAGTCTAGTTTGATGCAAAACTACATGTTTTCTTTAGTATATTCCTTTTTGTAAAAAAGTAAACAAGATAAAAAAAAAAAAAAAAAAAAAAAAAAAAAAAAAAAAAAAATCAAATTTGAGAATAAGATAATGTTATAAATAGCGCACATTTTGTTGAAATAAGCCTTGTTCGAAATAGAAATTGGTTAATTTCATGGAGACTATGTTTCTATAAAGATAAGGGGAGAAGTAACCTTCGTTATTTTATTTTTGATGTCTAAATATTAAGATTACATGGAAAAAAAAAACACATTTTTGTGGATGATGATTTTCAGAGGATTATTTTGAGTTGTAAATCGTTGTCATGATTGTCGATCTGTTTTCTACACACAGATTTATGAAAGGTTTCAAGGAACTGCGAAAGAAATAGCAAATACTAAAAATAATTGGCATCTTACAACAGTAGAGATAGTAATTGTGACCTTTCTGTGTATGAGCAAAATAACGGTTGTCAGATCTAAACATTTTGGGATCTTGGTTATCATTTAGCGCAATATACTGACTAGATTGATATGTTCATTATAGGATGAAAAGTTGTGCTACCGACGATGATCTGGATCCACTGATTGCTCAGGTGAACAGTGAAGGCAAGCTGACTGTTACCATGGAGCATGACGAGGTATACCACTAAATCAAATTTCACTTATTTTGAATCCGTGTCTTCCTTTTTAAATGCTTATGTGTTACCATTTATATCAACCGCTGGACCATTCTTAAAATGCATACATTATCTATTTCTTTCTTGTAATTGGCTCTCTTTAAAAGCGAAGGAGCAAATTATTATAAAGATAAATAAGTAACATTATTAAATCTTCTCATTTTAAAGCTCTGGCTGAAGCAAGACTCTCAAATAAAGTACTTTAAGCAAAATGTGGGTAAAATAATATTCAAAGTCAATAATACTTTCATGCCGATGATATACAGTACAATCTAACTTTGTTTCTGTTGTAAGCAAAACATTCATTTCAGTCGAAATCTGAGGTATATAGGCCATTTTGTAGGCTACGATTTGGAAATTTGATCTAATGTAGATAATAACTCATCCAACTTCAAAAGTTGCTTTGTTTACTTAGTTTGTTTTGTTTGTTTGTTTGTTTGTTTCTTAGATGTATAATGGTATATTTATAATTAAACGATTTCTCCTTATCTCACAACTTACACATTTATTTTATATTCTCTGATATTTATAGATCTGGCTGGATTTGGATGACTTATGATCAACCGATCATTTCAAAACAGCTAGCAGTTACCCCTTGAGTAACCAGGTGATGGCAGCAAACCGATATCGACATGACCTTCAACTTGCGAGACTACAATCATGTAAAGCAGATATCTAGTGAAACAAGAAATAGTATAACCCGACTTTGAATCCTCTGTATAAACGCGGCGTCAATCTCCTCCTGCACTTCGACAAGATATACATCCGTATTGTGTATCTAGCTTAAAACACATGGGATGTAATTGGATACTTTTATAATCTGCTAATACCTAAATTCATATCCAGTTTCTTTACAATAATGATTAAAGATATTTCATGTGGGAATATGGACTGGTTGTTCCCTTGGAGAAAGATAATCTTAAGTTCTTGTCATGACAATGACAAAAGAAAAATTAACAAACAAAAAACTAAATAACCTCTGATACACTGATATTTTTTAAACAGCTTAATGAGACGATTTTCAGAGAAATAATCATATGCCTGTAATAACTGAGTGATAGTCAAAACATGATTTGGAATTTTATGACCCTAAACCCTTACAGTCACTATCCAGTCTACCTTAAATTTTCGGATATATTAACCTCGCATTGTGTGTATCTTCGCTTGTTTGAATGGAAATTGATTAAAGTTTCATGCCTCATTGTCGAAGAGGCTTAAAGTAATAAATTTGTTGGTATCAAAGACCAACAAAACTCTAATGCATCTCGAGGACAAAGTATCATTCGAGGGCAAATAAATACTATATCAGCCAAAAATTTAATCTTGTTTAAAGGCATGCAGTAACATTGAATGATATTCAAATCACATTTTTATTTTATTTAGCTTATTTTGCCCACATAATTATAAACACTTAGGTCAGTCTGGTATCTCTTCAAAATTCAAACTAATTGCTTGCTTTACCTTTGAGATAGCAATGATTTCATACTCAAATTTTATAAACCAACCCCGGATGGTTTATAAAACCATGTGCTTCTCCACATAGCACAACAAACACCCATTTCATGTTTTATAGTCCCCCGTCCCTAGCGTCCTGGTGGGCTAGCAGAAGAGGGTAGTGGTGTTCGGCTGTATGCTTGGCATTGTTTGTTACACTGTTTTAAGGTAGTAGATGACTTCCATTTGATCTGAAACTTTCAGTAGTTTGTTTTTACTGTTGGAACAATATAATTTTATTAATCTTGATCTAATTGCTCTTGTTTTTGAAAGTTACTCAATCCCTTTAATGTATTATGTTTTTAAAAAATATAGTCTATATAACTTTACCTTGACATGGTTGGACGAGTAGGTAGTAGTGGTAATTGTTTTACTACAATACAATCAAATATTGAAATTACCTCCATAATCACATCGTTGCAGTACAAAACTTTCCACGTTTCAAAAGTGTAAGGAGTTTTTATCACTCGAGACCAAGAAAAATAGAAACAATTGACATAATTTATATGTTACTATGATATGCCTTAAATATAAAAATATAATGTACATGTATGTATTATAATATCCATGCTCCATGATTAAGTCTTTTATATTGTTTTTTTTATAAATGTGTGTTGCTATGTATCATCCTGTAAATATTTTACATCTGTATTATAATAATGATAATGAAAGTTGTTCTGTATATATGAACCTAATGTAAATAGCTGATTATTAATAAAAGTTGTTCGGTTGAATAATCTATTATAAATAAGCTCTCATGCTATAGGTCATCCTGCCAAACATACCTGAACTATCACAACACGTTAATTATATACTTGAACTTGACGAATATATCAAATCTAATCAAAACAATTCAGATCATTTTGGCGTTCAATGTAAATGCCTTATTCAATCATGCTGTTACTACTTGTTCAATACATTGTCAATATATCATTATGGTTATATTTATGATTATGTTGCTTATTCTTCATGATGTGAATGTATCACTTCTACCCTGTTAATCGTGTTCATGCGTGAATATGCGATTTCATTTCATTTTTGTTACTGATTTGTTGATTTGTACAGCATTAGACTTACTTGTTAATTTTGAGCAAAATACTGTATGTCTATAATATTCTATTTAATGGAACAGAGAGTCCATGACAATACTCCATTTCCAATTGTACGAGAAAAATCATGCGTGCGTATATATGGCATATGAAAATAGACAGATAAAAATGTGATAGGTGAGACGGTCTGAGTAATGTGATAAAATTGTAAGAAGTCATTGAATGCACAGTTTATATACTCTCAAAATTTCTTGTAATTTCAGTGTGTTAATAGTGTTTGAAGTGCATTGATTGCAATAATTACCTCATTGATTGCAATAATTAGTTTCTGTAGGTTGAGTGATTTAACAGATATACAATGTGTTATCTTGGAATTCGAGTTGAATTTTCCATATGTAAAGAGGAAAACTATTTTAGGACCACTTTTATAAATGTACCCTTAATATAAAGGGTTCATTATGTATGTTTTCGTCTAACAGGGAATTATACAATAATGTTGATAAATGTCTTACATGTTCATATTATGCATTTTACTGCACGAACCGTGTGCTTATCAAGCCTGAACCTTATAAACAAGTGTAATGTGTTATTATCATGACGATCGATCGAAATGTTGCAGAGCATGGTGGAATACATCGGGTGATTATTCTTGGCCATAATATTTGAACTTTTTTAAAGTGTTTAATCTCTGTATGTCGAACTGCAACAATACAGGAAAGCTATCCAAATTTACTTCAGTGTAGAGGGTTTGTTATGTTATCATGTTTAATGGTTTTTATGAAAGTCAACATACAATAATATCCTGGCCCTATAAAACGTTTTTGTACTTTATGTGCATTGTGATACTACATGAACCTTAAACTACAGTGTATGTACATAGGCATCGAGATTTGACAAATGATTGAAACAAGGCACAATAAATTGATAAATAATAAATTATCTTTTCTCATAGATTTTAAACATTTATGTTGAGTGCTTTATCGACGTTATCTCTAGAACAAGAGAAAGAGTATAGGATATGAAGAAGTTATGTGAATAATGCGGACAGAGATAAACGATCGATTCAGAAATAACGAAAAATGATGAGAAAGAGGAATAAAGATAGAAACAAAGAGAGAACCAAGAATTGAATAACTAGACTCAGAAAAAAAAAACGAAACAAAAGGGGGTCAAGAGAAGGCAAAGTGGGATTTTTGTAAAGACAGAATGGAGGAAGAATCAAGGAAGTCAGATAACCTACTGCGTTTGTTTTTATTCCGAAATGACAGGGTTTATTCTTTCATCAAGCGTATGTGACTCGGCTTATATTATGGCGTGGGTTCAGGGTGGCGGGGGAAAAGAAGAAAAAAAAGAGGAAAAATGGATGATCGACCCGATTTACCAACTGAACCCTGAACCTTACCCATATGACCGATACTTGATGACCTTCTTGATGGCCGAAGGCCTGAAAAAAAATACAGTTGCAGTTTCTGTTCTAGCGGTTTGAGGACTATATAAGGGCGACTTTAGAGCTATGAAAGCGATAAAATAATGGCACCATGATATTTGCATTGATATCCATCATAGGCCCCCCCCCCCCCAAAAAAAAAAGTCAACCACAATCGGGTGATTTAAAGAGTAAAAGCGGTTTGAGAGCTATAAAAGGGTTTATAATAATGGCATCGTGATATTGTTTTTCTTCCTTTCAGGTTATCTCAATATGGAAATTAAACCAGAGCGAGGAGAGAAAAAGACAGAGAACACATGAGAGAAAGAAACAGAGAGACAAATAGGGTGGGGGAGAGAATGAAAAAGTATAATAATAATAATGATATTTAGCATTTATAATGCGCCGACTATCTATAGTAAACTATTCAGTGGCACAGCTTTATATTATTACCCGTCTATAGCCCTAATAAATGGCTCTTTAGGTTTCAAGGAATTTCTTCCTACCGGTACCCATTTACCTTACTTGGGTCAAGTCTGGCAAATTGTAGATTAATATCTTGCCAAAGGACATTAGTGGAATGGACGGGATATGAACCGCGTACCTTGTGATCGTCAGTCCGCCAACTTATCCACTCGACCACACCACTTCTACTACTAGTATCAACAAGATTGAGATAGAACAAATATGAATTGCTTACAGACACAGCAAACATCACCACATCTTTAACTAAGAAGAGTTCGGCGAGAGGGAGGAAGCAAAACAATATATACTTAGATCTTGTTCAAATAATGTCATCTTTATTGCATCTATATAATGCACCTCATACAATAATACACCTTCACCAAATATTGAATGTAATCTTGAATGAAAACTACTATTCATTTTCTCAACCTTTAAAAGCAAATGATTTCATCCATAAATAATTATATATAAGTTTTACTTTTCCCATAAAACAAAGAGTGAATTAGATCCCCCTTTGAGTGCAAAGGAGAGAATTTTTATTTTCCCTGTCATTAAAATTTAAAATTCGAATACACTTTAAAAAACTTCAGCTACCATATTTATATCTCCATTAATTTGAAAAAGACATGTCGGATAAAGCAGACACAAGATTATTTAAAAAACAAAACAAAACTAAAAAAACCTAGATGGTGATACATACATTTTACAGAATTAATAAAAAGAGAAATAGCAATAGTGTCCATACTAATGATATAATACAGAACTGGATACAATTAAAACGTCCCACAAAACAAACATCCACTTCGTGATTTGAAAAAAGATCTAACAAATCTCATAACAAAGAGATGGCATCTTGCAGTTAATATTACTGTGTAAACTCCTTTATCTTACTTAAACTAAAAAATAATATAAATCATTTTCATACAACAGTGCTATTAGTGTCATAATGAAGTGGTAGGGACCAAAGTAATACATTCCAATGTTCCTTGCTATAGACATAGATCATTGTAACAGGAGAGGACTGTAACAACTAAATAAATCATTAAATACCTCAATGGAAGGTGTGATCATATATTAAAGAAACAAAATGGTGCTAACTGGTATAGTTTTCAGAAACCATTAAACACCCCTCAATCACAGATAACATGAAAGGAATTCAATATGAGACTAGGAATATGCCTAGAATCTTTTCTGTATCCAGAACACTTCCACTACAGCGCCTGAATGCAACAAGATTTTGCTAAAACAGGCAATCAATTCATTCCGATTCCTATGTGCATATGTGTTTTCAATAAGAAGATTTTTAACATGATCCCAAACATCTCGCTATATCAAGAGTGAACTGTACAAAGAACTGGAAAGTGCCTAGAATCTTTACCAAGCCATGTCTCAATTCTCAATGTACGTGTTTCATAGCAACTTAATTGTTACCCTTCGAGAATGATAAAAAAATATAAAAAAATAAAACGTTGCTACTCGTTAACCATACGCAATTAATCGTTGTCCGAACGCAAATGTACGCTGAGATAAATTCATAATTTATTACACGTTCACAGTTTTGAGCGTTTTCTAGCGTGTAACAACGCACTTATCAATAGGTTCTGTATGCGCCGGGCATTAGCAGCGTGAACGTTATGTGCGTTGGATGTTCGTTCCCTTGTCGTTCTCTGTTCGTCCAAACGCGTCTAATATATCTCGGGAAGTTTTTTTTAAATAATGTTTTATTAATATTCTTTTCATTTTTTAATCAATATCTTTGAATGCATCGATTTTTTTTTCCTCCTCGATTAAAATAAAAAAAATAATAATAATAAGATAAAATCTTCCTATTATGTCGGAGAAGAGATTATGGGATAATCAATCGACATGTAATTCGATATAACTGTGGTCTCTTAATCTTTATTTCATTTGGGAATTAGCTATATTATATGATGTTATATTATCAATAATACTTGAATGCTGCGAGCGCCTTTCGGAGTCGCACCACTAAGCCTGGTAAAAGTTAGTTAACATTAAAAGCCCTTATGGACACCGAGTAGGATACATGTATAAAGTGATACGTAAATGTAACTATTATTAGTAATGTTTCTATCATGCCATGAAGTATGTTTAGAAAGATTTTCGTCAAGTGGTATTTATGTAATTTACGAAACAAACCTTAATATTTTGGTTAAGAAAAAAAAATGATTATGATGTATCTAGGAATAGGTATAAACCAAAAGCCTTGGACCACGGGAAAGAATAAGGGAAACGGAAGAGAAACACAGATAGGGAGAACTTGGAAGACAAAAAGGAAAGAGGGTAAAAAGAGAATGAAAAAAAAAAACAACAAGAAACAAACAGAAGAGAGAGAGAGAAAGGGGGGAAGAGAGGAGAAAGAGATAACGATTGAATAAAAAATAATGGGAGAGAGACAGGAAGATGAAAATAGGAAAAAGAAAAAAAAATATTATTGAGAAATTGAGATCTGAAACTCAAAAGAGTTTTATAATAGACCCAAAGTCGTTTGCAAACATAACATAATTAGGATCTTTATTTTTTTTTTTTGAGCAATTAATTAATTTCATATAAATTGATGGATGAAAAAAAATCAGCTTGCGCTTTCTTTAAATGAAGATGAACTAAATAAATGGACGGGCTTGTTTCATATTAGATGAAATATACTTTTTTAATTTCTCAACCCTAATCAAGACGAAGGGGTCGGGCCAAATGTCCCCTACCATGGGTGTCGATTTTTTTTTGGGGGGGTGGGGATGCATCCCCCCAATAATTTCGGTGGGGGGGGGGGGTGGTGTGTACAATCATCCCCCAATATTTTGATATCAACAGAATGAAAAGTATCATATTATGTGCATATAAATCTAACGATTACAAATTCGTTATCATATAAAACACTTTTATGACATTATTATATTACTTTTCAGTCTAAAATGTATATTTCTGACATTCAAAAATCCAAAATTTTCTCACTTAATCGTTAATCTTCCTCATGTGTGCCTGATATACTTTAGTAATCAGGCAAAACACAATAAACCGTGTAGATATTGGAAGCGCAGATGTTTCACTATTCACAATTTGAAAAGTACCCATTCAAATCGCTTATTATACGTTATAAGGGGCACCGATCCAACTGTCCATAGGGGTCAAGTGTCTCGATAAGTAAAACTGAAGATATAAGTATTTCCCCCTAAATAATCCACGATGGTTTCGATAGAATAAATAATGAATATTGAAGAGTCTGTAACACTTATCTCGGGTCTTTATCGATAAGGTAACTTTTTGTGACTCGGACCATTGATTAATGCACTTTCACTTCAAGATCGCATGATGCTTCAAATTCCATTTCAGATAACTGTTGAAAATTGTATGAAAATTTTCAGCTCGCGCTTCGCGCTCGCAAGTCGCATATTGCAAACTGTACTTGAATTCGTTCAGCTTGTATGCAGGTATAAATGTCACGGTGGTACGTTTTAAACACCAACTCCCACCCCGTTTTCGCTACAAGTATCCTGTTTCATCAGGTAACTATTATTAAGAAAATTTTCAGCAAGCGCCCGCACAGTATGGCCCTAACTGGAATTCGTCCACAGATTTGTGTTTGTTGGCATAACGTCATGATGGTCTGCTTCTAATCACCAGTTAAAGCCCCTAGCCCTCCATCAATTTCGCACATGTAACGCAACAAATACCATGTTTCGGTTCAATACTATTGCGAAAATTTTCGCACTCGCATTATTACAGCCCTATGAATTTGACGATATTCATATACTAGTACTCATATGCATGCCATGCGTGTAAATCTTATGATGGTCCCCTTTAATAAACCAGATAAAGCACCTTCCCTGTTTCGCGTTCGCATTATTCTACAATAAAATGTCCCATTTCATGTCACTATTACTGAGAAAATTTTCAGCTCGCTTCGCGCTCGCATAATGGCCCTATGAATTTTAAAATATATACTACTAGTAGTAGATACTGTATGCATGCGTGTGTGTATATATCTAGCCATGGTTCCCCCTTTAAAAACCGTTAAAGCCCCTTCCTATTTTTTTGCTCGCGTTATGCTACAAAATGCCCCATTTTATCACTATTATTGAGAAATTTTTCAGCTCGCGCTTCGCGCTCGCATTATAAATAATGCTAACTGGAATTTTCCCATATTTATATGCATATGTGTATACAAGCGTTACCCCCACTCCCAACAATGTACCGGTACACTGCGATCATATACCATCGTATGTGTCACATTGAGGAAAAGAGGAAATATCGGACGAATCACCCCCCCCCTCCCAATCGTCAAAACAAATCGATACCGTTGTCCCCTACCAATCTCTGTTACACTACATCTACACTCAATTACAATATTAGGGTGTTACAAGATGGTATTATTTCCTTGAGATAAAAAACATTGCATTTTTAACTACACTGTTGTCAAAAGGTTGAATTTTTTTATTGATCCAGCCACATAAATAATTTTGATGTTTTTTTTTTTTTTTTTTTTTTTTTATATTGGATTTTTCTAAACATGACCGGGTATTGAAATAATAAAAGTACTTCATCCACCACCATTAACATTCTGGCAACTTTTTTTGCTTACCAAAGCCCTCGGTGCTATCCCATGAAACGCTTTTGAGGTGTAGGGTTGCTATTGGTCTTAAATCTAGGTTTAAAAACAATGGTTTCTTGTCTAAGTGAGGAGTTGAATTAAAAGGTGAGACTGTTAAAAAATATAAATAATAAAAATAAAAATATTCTACCGTTATGGTAAAAACAGAGAGAGAAAAAAACCTTTAACAATCAATTGTTATTAATTCTTCAATTTTGTTTTTTCGTCTAAGAAATAACCATAGCAGTAGTGGATCCAGGATTTTTAAATACGAGTGGTGCATCCCGAAAATTTTAGGGAAAAAAAAGAGGTCCAGCCGAAATTTTTCCAATTTTAACATGTACAGTCAATCATTTTTTTTAATCATAGAAGGGTAGCGGGTCTCCTGCGCACCGTCTGGTTCCGCCACTGCCAGGTTCCCCGGAGAGTTGAGAGGGGACAAACAAATTCGAGAAATTTAAGCTGGAGCAAAATAATGTGGCTAGAGCAAAAAATAAAAAATAAATAAATAAATAATAACAATAATAATAAAATAAATAAATAAAAATTAATAATAATAAAAAACAATAATAATATCCAAGCTTAATGAACAACAGTGAAAATTCTGCTGGGCTCTTTTGAACTTCATATTTTTAAGGTAATAAATTACTCCAAAATTATAAAAGTAATATAAAATATAGAAAAACCAGTTTTTTGTTAACATTTAAAAGTTTTTAGATACCTTGGTATTCACAGAAAACAATTACATGTATATTTCAAGTAGAAAATGTTTATATTTCATTATACCGAATAGTTACTTTACATGTAAAAATAGCACATAAACAAGGAGGGCAAACTACTGAGCACAAAATAAAATAAGCTTTAATCAGTTCATTCGATAACAAAAAGCGCCCCCATTTAATGACATAAGGAAATTGAGGTAAAAAACATACGCCCCCATTTGGTGGCATGAGGAAATTGAGTTAAAAAACATACAAACAAAAGTTCTGCGTCGGTTGACGCACTTCGAACGCGGAAGGAACGTCCACCCAACGCGCTAAACGATCAAGTAGCGAATGCCCAACGCTTTCAAAGCTGTCTTATAAGAACGCTGTTACACGCAAAAAGTTTTGAACATGTTAAAAATCAAAAATTGCGTATCCAGGATTTCGCACCCCGGGGGGTCCGACGTGAATTTGGCGCCCCTGTGTACTTTTTAAAATATGGCGCCCCCCTCCCCCCCCCCCGGTCAGGCAAACATAGGCCTACGGCTTAATGTTATGTTGAAGGATTTTGAATAGTATTTTTTTTTTTTTTTTTATTTTGTTTTGTTGTTGTTGTTGTTGAATACTTGCCAATGGTGAGTTCATGAAAAAGAATTTCTAGGTATATGAGGTATTACCGGTATAGATGAAAATACGAATATTTCTAAATACGAGCGCGAAGCGCGATCTGATTTTTTGTCCCTCTACTTTACGATCAGAAAGCAAAGAATTCTAAACAATTAGGGGTATCAATTTTGTTTTGCTCTTCATCAGAATATCATATGAACGGGAGGTGTAATTTGTCCATCAAAACGATTTGAAAGCAAGCCATATAAAATCATGTGAAATTTGTCCATCAAGTAATGTTAAATAAAACAAATGTATATTGATGTTTTGTTGTTCAGAATCCTCATAATCTGGTTACAAGAAAGAAAAAATAGGCGAGCGTGAATCGCGAGCAGAAATTTGATGTATCGGAATGATCTCTGAAAACGTGACATTTTATGCATTCCTCAGGAACACAATGTAATAACTCTTTGGAAAATGAAGCGAGCGCGAAGCGCGATCGAAAATTTTGTTCTATGTAATAGAGACCTGAAGTTTAGGATCAGTTTGGCCTCCATAATTTAAAGACCGTATGTTGCCCAGTAATTTTACATGATTATGAAAGAGAGATGAATATCCATCTATCTAGCTGCTTATATATCCTTCGGCTTCCCTCCCTAAGTTTAAGATAAATTTGGCGCCCCTAAGTTTAAGCTCAATTTGGCGCCAACTAATCATTTGGCGCCCCCTAAATGTTAGTTTGAATTGGCGCCATAAATGTACGATTTAGGTGATTTGATGCCCCTAGGAAAATGCAAAAATAAATGTAACGTGTATTCAAATAAATTTAAATGTTTTGATGATTAGTATCCTATAATGCAAATTATGGTCAGAGGAAAAACACAGGCGAGAGCGGAATTTTGATGTCTTTGAATGATGAGAAAACATGGCATTGCATGCGTTCCTCAGGAACACAATGTAATAACTCATTGGGAAAAGAAATGATGCGAGCGCGTAGCGCGAGCCAAAATTTTGCTATGTATATACAGACCAGGAGGAATTAAAAATTTTAGAGACCATATTTCAAATACCAAGTTGTTGCCCCTTAGTTTCAGGTAAATTCGGCACACCTCCCTAAATTCAAAATAAAGTTGGAGCCCCTAAGTTTAAGATAAATTTGGCATCCCTAAGTCTCAGGTCAATTTGACGCCCCCTAAGATTTAGGTCAATTTGCAATGCAAAAATGAATGTAACGTGAAATGAAATAAATTGAAATGATTTGATGGTTAGAATCCCATAATGTAAATTTTGGTAAGAGGAAAAACACAGGCCAGCGCGAAGCATGAACGGATTTTTGATGTATTCAAATGATTAGAAAACAGGACATTTCATGCGTTCCTCAGAAACACAATGTAATAATTCATTAGGGGGAAAATGATGCGAGCGCGAAGCGCGAGCGAAAATATTGCTATGTATATACAAACCAGGAGGCATGGAATTTTAAAATTTTGCTATTTCTAGACAGAGACCATTTTAAAGACCCCTTCTGTTTGTTTGTTTGTTTTTGTTTGTTTGTTTTTTTTTGGGGGGGCCCTTAGTTTCAGGTAAATAGGATATAGTTGGAGCCACTAAGTTTAAGATAAATTTGGCACCCCTAAGTCTCAGGTCAATTCGGCGCCCCTACATTTGAGCTCAATCTGGCGTCCTTTAATTTAAGATCGATTTGGCACCCCCTTAACTTCAGGTTAAATCAGCGCCCATAAGTCTCAGGTCAATTCAGCGCCCCTTAAGTTTCAGATCATTTTTGCGCCCCTACATTTGATCTAAATTTGGCGCCCTTACGTTTAAGATCATTTGGCGCCCCTCTAGGTTTAAGTTCGATTTGGCGCCCCTAAATTTAAGGTCGATTTTGCGTCCCTCCTAAATCCAAGGTCGATTTAGCACCCTTAAGTTTAAGGTCAATTTGGCACCCCCATATAAGTTTCGGGTCAATTTGGCGCCCCACGTTAAGCTCATTCTGGCGCCCCTCTAATTTTACGTTTGATTTGGCGCCCCCCCCCCTAAATTTAAGGTCTATTTAGAGCCGCTAAGTTTAAGGTCGATTTGGCGTCCCTATGTTTAAGCTCAATTTGGCGCCCCTTAGTTTAAGGTCCATTCGGCACCCCTAAGTTTATTGGCGTTGCTTAGTTTACTGTCGATTTGGCGCCCCCGAAATTTTTTTAAGGGCTTCCTTTCCCTCCCCCTCTTTCAATTTGGCGCCCTTACTTAGTTAAAAGGTCGATTCGGTATGCCCTAAGTTTAATATCAATTAGGCGCCCCCTGAGCTTCAGGTCAATTTGGCGCCCCTACGTTTAAGCTCAGTTTGGCTCCCCCGTAGTTTAATGTCGACTTGGCGCGCCCTAAATTTAAGGTCGATTTGGCGCCCCCCTAATTTAAGGTCAATTTGGCGCCCCTTAGTTTACTGTCGATTTGGCGCCCCTAATTTAAGGTCGATTTGGCGCCCTAAGTTTAAGGTCAATTTGGCGCCCTTAGTTTACTGTCGATTTGGCGCCCCCTAATTTTAAAAGTCGATTTGGCGCCCCTTAGTTTACTGTCGATTTGGCACCCCCCCCCATTTTTTTTAAGGCGCCCCCTTCCTCTCCTTTTTTCCTTCCTTCTCTCTCTCTCTTCTCTTCCCTCTCTCTTTTTTTTTCTTCCTTCCTCTTTTCTCCCTTTCTTCCCTTCCTCTTTCCCCCTTTTTCCCTTTCTTCCTTTTTTTCTCCTTCTTTTTTTTTTTCTTTCCTTTTTTCCCTTTTCTTCCTCTTTTCAGCGCCCCCCTGCGCGCCCCTCGGGGGGCCCGGGCCCGTAAAGCCCCCCCCCAGATACGCGCACCGGGCTATAGCCGGGTAATAATATTAAGCTGCGCCTCTGAATGTTTACTAGATAGACGCCGCAATAAATGCTTAATATTATTACGCTCATCGCCAATTTTACCCCATTGCAAAGTTTTTACTGAAATGACGTCACCTGCGAACTTTGATTGCTCTCTGGAAATTGCTTAATTTTTACACTTTTACACTTAATGTGTACGTTTGTCATAATTTGTTTTCTTTCCACTACATAAAGAATCTCTTGGGACCATGAACTTACTGTCTTTGGATAATTAATCAAATTATGTGAACAGAAAGGATTTTCAAGTCGGACCTATGAGATCATAGATTATTGAACGGTGTCTACATTTTCATCATCGGCCTATCTTTGGGGAAGAAACATACTAAAAGAGCCAAACGCACTAAAGCAGCGAAATCCAAGTTCAGTGGGTAAGCACAGTAAATATACTTCCATTGAAAACATGCACGGTCGAACAGCTTCTTTGTCTGAGACAGAAACTCATTCATTGCACCAGCTTGTTTGTCAGCAACCAAAGAATATGTAGTTGGGAAGAAGTAGAGCTTTTCGCGTTTGGTGTAGTAGGCCTAATATAGATCCGACTGAACGATTGTGCGACTCGAAAATTTTACGGTCTCAATGGATATAACACGTGATAACATATTTTTTTTTTCCTTCATCATATTTTGTATAATATTATACCTTTTTAATTTTGGATTTTTGGATTTGAGCAAGGTTGAAAAGTTCAAGATTCATCCCCACAAAATTGATTTTTAAGAAAACCTACCAAAAAAAGTTCGTGTCTATGATTGATTCTGAAATTAACGCGTATAGTAAACACAATTTTTTTCAAAATTGTTATATTTCCCTTTTATTTCATTAAAAGGAATGAAAATCTTAATTTTATGAAATTTAGATGAAATTCCTAGTATAATTAAGGATAAATTGCGCCTACGTCCAATGCCATTTCGTCAAATGACCATATGCCAATCGGTCCAATATTATTTTGTCCAAAAGCCAGTGCGTCCAAGAGCCACTTCGACAAATAGCCACTTCCTCTAAAT
>CALNVZ010000983.1:0-13313 GCA_940671915.1 Paracentrotus lividus
GTCCTCTCCCTCTGCCTCTCGGGAAGTGTCCTCGCCCTCTGGTCGGCATGCACATTGACTAAAAAAGGGAGAGCTTCTGACGGAGGAATCGGGTTTCCCCGGCCCCTACCAGCATAGGTTGGTTTGGCTTGGCTTCCTGGGTACGGAGCATAACGTAGCTCTTTGAACTTCATAGTGCCCATTTTTGTCACCGCCACCGCTTTCTGTTGTTCAGTCATGTCTTTTACTAGTTTGCCGAGATCTTCGCCAAACAGGTGTTGTGTGACTTTCACCTCTGGCCGACAGAGTGGCTGGTATTTGGGGTTTAGTTCCGGTCTGATACTCTCTCTTCTGTACATATTTATTTCATAATTTGCATGGGCTAACAGGGCCAGAATTTCTTCATGCTGTGGAGATGAAATTCTCTGTCATTAAATTTGCTACTGCTGTAAGGCCTTTGATCAAAGGTTTTTGGAGCTTTTGCAGACGCAAATCTCTCGATTTGGTTTTGGAGGGGATGTTTTCCCAGATCAGGGGGTTGACCTTAGGTACCACTAGGTTAGGGACATTTTTTGGTGGGACAATTTTGTCCATGAGGGTGGCCATATTCTCTATTCCCAAACGCTCTGATAGCATGATTTTTAGGCTGTCTGCCAGTTCATCGCTCACGTCAGGTCCCGAGGGGGCTTGCGCCTGAAAACGTGCCGCAAAACCCCTTGCAACTACAGGGCTAACTGTGTCTTCAGTATTCCCTGGTGGAACCAAAACTTGTTCTACTTCATTTTCTTCTTCTTCATCAGGACGGTCTACCTGTACCTGAGCAGATGGGAGGGAGAAAGAATTCTCATCCTCCTCATATTCATAAGGATATTCATAATCCGGTTCAAAGTCCCCTTCTTCATTTTCTCCAAGGGCAAAACTTCCCATGTAATTGTGATAATGTTGTGCCCTTTGATGGGTAGGGTTAGGTTTTGGCCTAGTATGAGCTGTGTATTGTTTCTTACCAGCTTCATCGACTGATAACTTTTCACAGAGCTTTTCGAACATGAGGTTTTGCTTTTTCTATTGCCTTTTCTAAGGTCTGGAATCTTTGTTCAGATACAGCAGAGGATGGCTCTGACTGGCTGCTGCTGGAACTAGCATTATAATTTTGGGTTCCGCTTCCAAAGGACCTTTCTTTCCCTTTATTAGGAATTAAATCAGACAATAATTGTCCTGCTTTTTGTCTTGTCTTCCCCTTGCTAGTAGTAGTATTAGCCTTTGGCTTACTTTGTTTAATTAGGAACTGACATTTGAGACTGCAAATGAGACTCCATAACCTTTTCTCTAGCACTCTTAGCAGTAGCAATTTTACTTTTGCCTGACTTAGTATTAGTTATCTTAGGTATTACAAAGGTTTCACTTATCTGATCATCGCTAGCCGTGCCTGCGCCTGCGAAGACCACTCCATCACCTCCAGCCGTGTCGTTTCTCCGGGCACTCACCTCTGCATTGGAGGCCCGTATGTTAAGCTGCTAGAGTGTAACCCGCTGCTAGAGCGTAACTCGCCCGCCTAAGTGACTGATAAGTAGTCAGATTGATAATTTCAGATGAACGACTGTCGTCTCCTGCACGGCGAGTATCGGCATTTGCTTTCTTTGCAAAATAAAGCTAAATATCCACAAAAGCTTGTGTATTTTATGTAATAACATTGATCCATTTACAATTAACAACATCAGAGAGCATTGGAGAAATTAGAGCTCATTTATTATCTTAAATAACAGATTGCTGTTCACGAATCGTCCACTCGAACAGTTCATGTATACGGCTAGCTACAGCTTCTCCAGCCGACTGGGGTCGGAGACATTCGTTGTTGACCGCCTGCACGTGCAGTCGTCGCTCTAAAGTGTTACTTAGTTTGCTCTATTTTAGTTTTTAATCATAAATATATATTTTTATTTTTTTATTTTTTTTTTTTTTAAATAGGCCTACTTATCCGGTTTGACCACAAGCCAGTTATTGAATTTTTGAATTAAATAGCTTATTTCATTGTATTTTGATTTATGATTATTGAATATTTTGTTATTAAAATCTTGGAAGAAGTTTCTTCTTCCTCCAAGTTGAGGAACAGAGGGGGGGGGGGCTAATGTTGGTTACACATTTTCTTCTCGGACAATTGTTCTGCTTTAAACCCCTCAGCGAATCGATTGGAGAAAATGTTGGGTTACCCATTAATTATCATTGAAATTTTGGTGTTAAGGCCCCAACTCCCCGTATCCAAAAGGGTAAGGGGGCATAATATCGGGTTGGCTAAGATGCCTGTTGAACGAAATTTGCTTGATCGCAGGCCCGTAACTAGGATTTTTTGCGGGGTGGGGGTGGGCGTTCAAAACTTTATAAAAGTGAACCCTTTTTTTCGAGCGCAAATTTTTGCGTTGAACTTGGAGTAAACTATGCATTATCATGATTAGAGACTCTATTTAGTATTCGCGAGCACGAAGCTCAAAACTGGAGTTAATTGGGCATTATAGGCCATATTTATAATATCCGGGAGAGCAAAGCGCTAGCCTAAAATTTTGATTTTAAAATTGGAGTTAACTGTGCATTATAGGCCATATGTATAATATCCGCGAGAGCGAAGCGCCTGCCTAAAATTTTGAGTTTAAAATTGGAGTTAATTGTGTAATATAGAGGCTATTTAGTTCCACAAGCGGAAAGTTTTGAGCTAAAATTGTGCCTTATAGACTCTAGTTAGGATCCATGTTGAAGAAACATAATAATCTTGGCTCATTAATATTTTTGTGGGCTGCTGCCCCCTAGCCCACCCTTAAGGACGTTGCACAGTTATATTTCTGCGCATCTTGACCGCGCATCCTGGGCGCGCATTATTTACTACGTCACAATGGAAAATATACAGCGCGATCCAGCGTTCAAAGAGTTAAAAGAAATGAACTTTATTAATATGTTATTTATTCCTTCTTTTTGTTCATTATTTACCTACTTGCAGAGAAATGTAAAGCATTTATGGTAATGCATGTTCGTGTTATTCTAGAGATTGCGATTGATATGAAATGAATTGTAAATGTTTGGGAGCAGGATTTTGAATAAGTCGAAAATTAGATAGAGTTTTCACATTTTTGAGTATTTTTGGCACGTTTCGGTGGTTTTCAAGTCGACTCGCAACTATTACAACGCCGATATTTTGAAAACGAGCACATGGACCCCTATTTTTTAATGTTCCTACTCTTTTAGTTTATATTTTTCTACAACTTGGCAAATTTTGATGAAATTGACATGGATTTTGAATGTTCGAGAGCATGATTTTGAATCAAGTGTAATATAAGTTGGATTCTCAGACTTGTTTGACGTTTTCGGCGCGTTTTTGTGGTTTTCAAGCCAATTCCCAACTATTCGGGCTCCGATAGCTAAAAAACGAGCACATGGACACCTTTTTTTGAATGTTTCTACCCATTGAATACGTATTCCTCTACAACTTTGCAAATTTTTATGAAAATTACATGGATTTTGAATGTTTGGGAGCATAATTTTGAATCAAGTGTAATTCAGAGTGGATTTTCACGCTATTTGGACGTTTTCGGCGCGTTTTTCTAACTTTTCAAGCCGATTTGCGAGTATTCAGGCGCCGATAGTTCGAAAACGAGCACATGGACCCCCCTTTTTTAATTTTCCTACATATTTATGATAAATCCCTCTACAACTTTGCAAAATTTCATTAGACTGTCATGGTTTTTAAAAAAAAGTGCACCTTAAACTATACTTTTTTATTTTCTTGTAAATTCCAAGCCTCTAAGATATGGTTTTTGCCATTACGCACCATTTTTGCCATATGAGGGCGCTGCTGGCTCAACAATAAGTACAAATGTGCCAGTTTAAACAATGTCCCCATCTTTGGTATAAACTTCGTAATAAATCGGGAAGGTTTGATAAAGTTTGATACGGTTTTGACAAAGTAATGACGATTTTAACTCGTTCGTTGCAATCGCGAGGTCTAACAGACGCCAATTTCTTGAATTATGCGTATTTTACATGCCATCCAAATATGGCAACTTCAAAGTCCCGTAGCAAAAAATCAAGCACATGGACCTATATTATTTTTTGCATTTTTGGCATACATAGATACCAAAGTAACTCTGTGCAAAATTTGATGAAAATGACATGGACTTCGTTTCAACTGTGCAACGTTCTTAAACCAGCCCAAATACAATTACCCCATATCTCTTGACAAGGTTTATCTCCAGGAGAGGGTACCAGGTCCAACCTTTTTTTCTTATAATTATAATGTATGTATATATATATATATATATTTATAATTATTGTTTTTTAATTTCACAGTGCGAGGTCACATTGCGATTGAGCAGGAAAATTTAGAGATTTAAAAGACATGAAGAAAAGAAAGGGGCCCTTTTTAGCATTGAAAGTGCCATTTTTAAAGAAATTGTCCATGGGACTTTTAAAGAGTCTAAAAGGCTTCTTTTTAGTATAAAAGGGCATTTTTAAGCTAAGAAAAGCGGCACTTTTAGAGTACATGAAAAAGTGAGGGCACTGTGCCCCTGCCCCTGGTTCCGCCGCCACTGATAGACCTTTATATCGTCAAGCACGAAGCGCGAGTAGAAAGATTGAGCTCAAAATTCCAGTTTATTGTGCATTATGGACTCTATTTTGTATCTGCGAGCGCAAAGCGCGAGAGAAAGATTTCACATAGGAGGACTGAAAGCAAAGTGTTTTAAGCTTCTTTTCTTGTATTTCTAATCAATTATCTGCTGCATTTCTGCCTGAGTGGGGGTTTTATTTATTTGTTTTATTATTTTTATTTTTATTTATTTATTTATTTTTATTTTCATTTTTATTCATTTATTTATTTATTTATTTATTATATTTATTTATTTATTTATTAATCAATTAATTTATTTATTTATTTCTTTTTTTAAATTTATTTATTTATTTTTAAATTAATTTATTATTATTATTATTATTATTATTATTATTTTTAGGGGGGGGGGGGGTCGTTGGAACCCCCGAACCCCCCCCCCTCTTAGTTATGGGCGTGGATCGATAATCGTTCCACGAATCAATATCTTGAAAATTTTGGAGTACCCAAATATCATAAAATTATAATTTAAATATAATTGTGTGTAGCCCCCCTCCACAAAAAAAAAAAATAAATAAATAATAATATAATAAATAAATAAATAAAGTAAAAAACATTGAAAAATAAATTAAAAAAATAAAAAATACATACACTGTTCATCATAAAGGTGCAATATTTTTTTCTGGCTAAAGCGACATTATGTTGCTCCGGCTTTAATTTCTTGAATGTGTTTGTCACCATTTTCACTTTCTAGGATCCTGGCTATATCTTGGACGTTTCCTCAAGCATTCCCGGAGATTTTTCACAAAAAAAAAAAAATGTCACCCCCAAAGATAGCAATTTGTGTCATTTTCTTTTCTCATTTGGGGGCCCTTTTTGTTTACGCGACCCACCAATTACAAGGCCCCCTCGGTCCTACTACAAGGAAACAAGTCCGAGGTGTAGTGGTATTATTATTCTTTAAGTAAGATCTAGTTGTATGGTTACAGGCTCAACTCTTTTGTGTAGGGGAGGGGTCAAACTTTATTTTGATTGGGGTCCAACGTTGATTTTATTCATTTTTACACCATGGACATTTCTGTCTTTCCCAAATCGTATTGTAAAATCTCAGCCGAACAAATCAAATCAAATCAAATCAAATCAAATTTATTGAAACAAAAATACATGAATTAAATAAAATGTTATCTATATGTAGTTACCATTTACAACCTTTTCATCAAGGTTAAATAATAAATAAGGGGAAAAGAACCCCTAATAATTAAAAAATAAAATTAAAAAAAGCCAAAGGAAAATAGAAATGGGGGGGGGGGAGGGGCTTATATTATCATTGAACCTTCAATACATTTAATGCCATACAAATTTTATTTTGGGGGCGGCCCCCTCAATCCGCGCCTAATATTATCTTGGGGCTTATTATCATCATCACTTTTTATAATGGGTGGCGTGATTCGATCTTAAAAGTTAACAAGGGCACCAATCTGATGTTTAAATGGGAGGGGCGCCAAATTCATCTAAAAGTCAGGGTACACCAACTTGATGTTAAATTTAGGGTGTCATCTGAGATCACCTTGACACGCTCCCCTTTACATGTACTTTTTTCTGACCTGAACTTTCCTTCTTCTTCTTCTTCTTTTTTTTTTGTAAATCTTTCTCTCTTTCTTCTCTCTTTACTTTCTCTGTAATTTCCTCTTGTATTTCCATTTCCTCTTCTTGTTCAACACACAATCACAAACACACATATACAGAAAATGAATCATTGTCTTCATGCAAACATTTATTACAACATGAGGTCTTATTTGATAGGGGAAAAAAAAGTGTATATAAAATAGATGTACTTGTCAGTAGCAAGCATACATGTAAGGGTGTAAAAAAAAAAAAAACAACAAAAAGCAAACAAACAAACAAACAACAATACAACTGCCTGATATTTACAACAATAGAAAGACTTTCTCCATAAGAGAATGTACTGCATCCAACAAATTATACAAAGGCAAGGTGTTCAAATACATGTAATACTTTTCAGGTATAGTAAATCAGATGTTACATGAAACGGCGTGATATAAAGGCTGAGATAAATGTACAAAAAATAGAGTTTCTACATAATGTAGTCTTTTGGTATCAACATTTGAAATACAAAGGCAAGGTGTTCAAATAATACTTTTCAGTTATAGTAACTCAGATGTTACATAAAACGGCATGATATAAAGTCTGAGATAAATGTACAAAAATAGAGTTTCTGCATAATGTAGTCTTTTGGTATCAACATATGAAATACCAAGGCAAGGTGTTCACATAATACTGTTCAGTTGTAGTAACTCAGATGTTACATAAAATTGCATGATATAAAGGCTGAGATAAATGTACAAAAAATAGAGTTTCTGCATAATGTAGTCTTTTGGTATCAACATATGAAATACAAAGGCAAGGTGTTCACATAATACTGTTCAGTTGTAGTAACTCAGATGTTACATAAAATTGCGTGATATAAAGGCTGAGATAAATGTACAAAAAATAGAGTTTCTGCATAATGTAGTCTTTTGGTATCAACATATGAAATACCAAGGCAAGGTGTTCACATAATAGTTTTCAGTTATTACATACATAATTCACTCAGACGTTGTAAAACAGCATGTTCTATAAAGTCTGAGATGTACCAAATAAGAAGTACTTTAATGCATAATATAGTACACAAAAATAAGGTGTTTAAATAAAACTTTCTACTTCGATCATATATCACTCAGTATATAAAACAACATGTTTGGAGAATTTCTGAGATGTGCAAAAAGAGAATAGTCTGCTGATATCAGATACAAAGGCAAGGTGTTTAAATAAAGCTTTTCAATTATTATAAACATGTCTCACTCAGATATTACATAAAACGATAAGTTCTAAAGTTTAATATGTAGGATGGGGGGTCCGTTGTCCGGACACTTAAGCAGATAAAAACATCATCTTTTGCTCTCGATTTTCTCAAAATTTGTGCAGTAAATAGTAAAAATATTTGTGAATATTTGTGCTTTGTTATATTGTCTGATATTATTTTCAGTCGATTAATGAAATATTGATCACAAAGCTCCTAAAATTGTCGTCTTTGTCCGGACAAACAACCCGTCCGGACATACAACAACCGGGTATACAATGTATGTAAACTAGATTTTCTGAATAATATCATATGTTGGTATCAACATACGAAATACAATACTTTTCAGTTATTTTATATCTAGTCACTGAGATGTTACATAAACTGGCATGATATAAAAGCTGAGATAAATGCACAAAAAATAGAGTTTTTACATAATGTAGTATTTTGGTATCAACATTTGAAAAAAAAGGCAAGGTGTTCAAATAATACTGTTCAGTTGTAGTAACTCAGATGTTACATAAAATGGCATGATATAAAGGCTAAGATAAATTTACAATTTTTTTTTCTATTTTTCTGCATAATGTAGTATTTTGGTATCAACATTTGAAATACAAAGGCAAGGTGTTCAAATAATGCTTTTCAGTTTATAGTAACTCAGATGTTACATGAAATTGCACGATATAAAGGCTATTGGTATCAACATTTGAAATACAAAGGCAAGGTGTTCAAATAATGCTTTTCACTTTATAGTAACTCAGATGTTACATGAAATTGCACGATATAAAGGCTGAGTTAAATGTTCAAAAAATAGAGTTTCTGCATAATGTAGTCTTTTGGTATCAACATTTGAAATACAAAGGCAAGGTGTTCATAATACTCTTCAGTTGTAGTAACTCAGATGTTACATAAAATTGCATGATATAAAGGCTGAGATAAATGTACAAAAAATAGAGTTTCTGCATAATGTAGTCTTTTGGTATCAACATATGAAATACCAAAACAAGGTGTTCACATAATAGTTTTCAGTTATTACATACATAATTCACTCAGATGTTGTAAAACAGCATGTTCTATAAAGTCTGAGATGTACCAAATAAGAAGTACTTTAATGCAGCATAATATAGTACACACAAATAAGGTGTTGAAATAAAACTTTCTACTTCGATCATATATCACTCAGTATATAAAATAACATGTTTGAAGAATTTCTGAGATGTACAAAAAGAGAAAAATTTGTCCCTAATGCAGAAACAAAAGCACAGTGTTCATACTCAGATTACTTTTTCAGGTATAGTAAAGCCCAGCGCACACTACTATATGCGATGCGATTGAAACAAAATCGCGGAGTGTGCGCCAACCTGCAACACGCTGCAACTGTGATGCGATGTGTTGCAGAAAAATCGCAGACCAAATTTCAGACATTTGACATGTCAAATCTTCCTGCGATTTTGATAATTTCAGCCAATCAGATTTGCTAGAGATTGAGGTTGTATTACTGCGCGCATGCGCATAAAAGAGGAGGTACCATGGAGATGCAGGGCCTGTTGCAATGTGTGCGCTGGCCTGCGATGCGATTGCACTGCGATGCGATTGGCAATTTGTTGCAATCGGATCTTAGTGCAATCGCATCGCATAGTGTGCACTGGACGCAAAGTTCCCGGAATCACCTCTAGGTGGCAGTACACGACGAAAGCTTTGATGGAACACCTTAATTACTTTCATAAGGAAATACCAGGTAATGACCTGAGATGCCCCAGAAATCTATGATGTAGCCACAATTTTGACATTGTAGCGCATGGAATGCCTAAGAATGGTTTCAAAAGGGTAGGAAACGCTGAAAAATATACGAAACAGCATAGATCTGGGTCAAAAAAGTGCATTTAATCAACAGATCTAATAGACCCACGACGTCACGATAAACGTCATAGAGCACAAGATTAGGTGACGTCACTTGTTTTGTGGCACCCCGAGTCGTGTTTGGAAACATTCGGAAACGTCCGAGTCATCTTCGGAAACATTCGGAAACGTCCGAGTCGTCTTCGGAAACATTCGGAAACGCCCGAGTCTTCAGAAACATTCAGGATCAACGTCCGAGTCGTCTTCGGAAACATTCGGAAAAGTCAGCTGGCATGATCAATGGGTAAGTGAAAAATGGCCTTTTCTCTTCAAATTGATACCAAATTTGACCGATTTGGAGTAATTGTGTACATTTTACAATCGAATCATTATTTGCCCTTAAAAAATCACTACGCAAAAGTGTAAATTTAGAAATCGTGGACTTGACCTTGTAAATAAAGGAATGTGTTTTGCCCGGGTGTTTTGAAACTTCATCTCGTAAGATAGACGTAACGTTAACGTTAGTCGTACCAAATTCAGGCTTCAGCAGTGTCTGTACATTCTCGTGCAGAATTCTGATCTTCATGAAAATCCGATAATTAAGCTTAATCATAGACATATCGTATGCACTAACGTTAGTAGTGAAAATCATTAGTCTAAGAATTCAATGAATTGAACATGATCGACTCCGTTTTTGTGTGTTTTGGTTCATAATCATGATACACTCAACACTGTCAGTCACTGTACGGATGCTGCCATGGATATGTCATGCAATGCAATGTCATTGACTGTTTTTCATTGTGAGTGTGAAAAGGCTAAAGCTGAATTTAGATTGTGTTTGGTAATGCGATGATCAGTTGTTTGCATGCGTTTGGTCCCATTGCCAGCCACGTTTTTGCAGCCATGATTTAGACAGCCCTTGTAGATCGCCAATGTGGCATCGGCGCATCGCAGATTACAGGCTTATTTAACAGGTTATTTTGACAACATGATTTGCCAGTGATTTTTTTCGTTTAAAAAATAATTCATGACTTGGGGAGTTTTTTGACAACATGATTTGCCAATGACTTTTCTTGTTTAGAAAATAATTCATGTTCACAAACTATATAAAGCTCATTGTATACTATCAACTCGGATAGTAGCGATTTTGACACCAGCTTTTTGGTCACTTGACTTGACGCTCGATAGATCGATATCAGTTGTTTGCCTCCCGAACGTCAACTCGCTCCCAGTTGACTTCCATTCGACTTTGCAGTGACAATGGCTAGTGACGTCATCGGCGGTAGATCGCGAGTGACGTCATCAGCGGTAGCGTTGTTTGTATTTCAAAGTGGAGAGAGACAAATCGCTCGGGCAGACTGGAACTCAGCGAGTCAGTGTACAATGAGCTTAATACTTTTGTGTAAACAATTATAAAAAAGAAACAACCATTCAAAAGTTCTGATTGGTTGAAACTATGAATTAGACTGATCAATGAACAATGTCAACACTCCTGTCAACTTTTTTGCGGAAATGTGTGAGTGTTGCGCAGAAATGTGGGGGTGTTTTCGATTGCATATCAATAACAAAAGTATTGCAGCTCAGCTGTGGTAAAACAGTACCATTGGTAGCTCACATACAGGGAATAGGCCTAATTAATATACTAAATGCAGGGATGCTGGGCTGATCTGGGGACCGCAATTGTTTCATACCAGTAATTGCCGATCCCTGATCACATTAATCTATAATCGGCCACATCCGATCCTGATCATTTATTTTTTAACACATCCAAGACTAATATATGATTGTATTGGTAGCTGGATTACAAACTTTTTGGCACTGAATAATAAACGAGGTAGGGTAAATATGCCTAATTATGCGTAGGCAGACACGCCTTTTTATTACTCATGATAGCCCTCTTCTTGTAGCGAGAATACCGAGCATCTGAAACTGATCATGAGCATACTGTAAAACATAAAATATTTGCTAGCATGTAATTTTCTCTAATTTCGCTGTGAGTACTTAAAGCCCAAGTATAGTTGTAGTAGAAAACGCTGATTTTTTGAAAAACCTGCTCAACTTGTCCTCATATAGTGTTCTAAAGACATAACAATATATGGGCAAAGGATATAATCATGTTCCATGCATGCCTTTCCATGATATGTAATAGTTTGCATGAGCACGGAGATGTCAATCAAAGTAAGGCCTACTTCCTTCATTCTCACCCCAGAACTCTGGGATGCCAACCAGCAGCTGATTGGTATAGCGTGAGTGAATTCGTGTGTACAGTCTGTGTATGGAATAAGCATATGTTTTGCACACAAAACCGCTGTATGCTGGCATTGTGCCTTGTGAATCCTGTCGATTGTGGACTGTCAATTGATATATTTACACAGTTTTTGTTGCTAAATTCAGGTGTTAGAGTGGATTTTATATAACAAAATCCTTTTGTACAACAGAGGTTAATTGAGGTATTCATTCATATTATTCTGCTCTGGAAGCAAAGCAAAAAATCTAGTCTCCCAACACTATACATGACCTTTAAATCGCAAAAATTTCATGCTCGCTCATATATATATACATGATAATTTGATGCTACAGAAATCGTCATTCTTTGAAAATCAATGAAAATTTACACCCGCAAACATTTTATGTTTTACAGTATTGTTTACCCTAGAAAACAAGATTCATGATAACTTCCAAGCTACTTGTTGTCTTGTTCAAGTTGTTGTAGTATTTAGGCCCAAATAGTGTATCGGTTTGTTGAATCAGTTGAGTTCATACAGTACACCAAGTGTATTTCAAAATAAATGTTTACGAAAAGTTTACGAAAACTTAGCGAAATTCTATGCCTGCACTTGGTGGCTGAAAAAAAAAGGGCAGCACCAGCCACCATGGAAAATTTACCCCCATGTTATAGACAAGGGTAAAAAAAACTATAAAATTTATTGTTTAAAAAATTGTTTCAAGCCCAGGCTATTTTAATAGTAATACCGGTACTCAACAAAGTTTTAGGGTGTGTTTGAAATGTCTGATAAGGCGACGAAAAAAAAACAACCTGTTTTAGGGACCTGACCGACCCAGATTTTCCATCTTGGAATTTTTTTTAACAAAAAAAGAAAGGGAAATCAGCCATTTTGACCAAAAATTTGGATGAAAAGTTAGGAGAGATAAGACTTGATGTGGAGTCTAGTTTAGTGTAGGTATTCTAAAAAACTCCAAGTGCTTCATTGGATTGACCATTTCTGCAGTGAAATTGACTAGTGCCAGGAATCAAGGCCTACTAAGCTATCATTTGGCGCTATTGAAAGACCTTGTAATGACCACACTAGTTGACAATAGGACTAGACAATAGAAATGGGATTTTCATCAGTTTTTCTGCTTGAAAAAGAGAAATGTCACTCTGCTCTCAACAATGTTTTTTGTAGTCTGTGAGTAAAATCTGAGAAGTTTCTTTATTGGAATATGTTTCGAAGTCTTTTCCAAACATACATCGATAGTATTTCCATAAATTTGTGTACCTTTGCCCAGTTTAGGGCTCCAAAGTGCTAATTAGCTTTAATATCATTCATTGTGTACTATTCTTGCTTACAAATGTATTTCACACAAAGAATGACCCTACAAATGGCAAAGTCATAGCTTTATCCATATAGTTCAGGATCCAGAAATGGACACTTAATTTCAATATGAACAGCCCCCTTATTAGAACAGAGCCAATAAATCCAAGGCATTTCTTTTATCTCATCACTTAGACATGTATGTATTATGTAATAATCAATTCAATGTTATTGTAATTGTTAATTTTTTGCAATTAAATAAACAGTGCTCATCTGACATCATTCCTGCAAATGTTCACTGAGGTGAAATCATTGACTTTTCCGATGTCAATACCGATATGAAAAGGTTTGGTGTAAATTATTTCCTTTCTGATGGATGAAGCCATTTGGAACAATCATTTTTACTGGGCATTTTCACATCGGTATTCAATTCTCAAGGTCAGTGTTTCACACCACTGAAAATTTTCAGGATTATGTCACATGATTACCCAAATGTAGTGTGTATTCATGT